>JAOBYG010854354.1:0-13705 GCA_025403545.1 Epizoanthus stellaris | reverse complement strand
CTTGATGTATCGTGTCATATCTTGATCAGTGTATCGTAATGTATCTTGATGTATCGTGTTGTATCTTGATATATCTTGATGTATCCTTCCCAACGGGACAAAGTTAAACAGCCTTTTCTACGCTGATGATTTGGTTATTCTATCAAAATATAAGCAAGGACTAGAAAAAATGTCTGAAAACGCTGGGAATGTTTTTACTAATATTTCAAAAATCTGGAAGAAACCCACAGAATCTTTCATTTTCCATTAATAACTATCCAATAGAAATTGTACGATAATTTACGTATTTAGGTATTAATCACAGCTTCAGTAAGTTTTACTTTGTCTCAGAAAGCTTTAGCTGAGAAAGCACTAAATGCACTTTATAAAATCCGTAGACAAGTTAATTTTTCTAAGTTCCCGCTATGATCTGTCCAGAATATTTTTGATGCTGCAATCCAACCAATACTTACTTATGGCTGTGAACTCTGGGGAATTTATATAAAACTGGACTTTGAGAAATTGGATAGAACTTCAGTAGAAAAAGTTCACTTCAGATTTTGCAAAATGTTTTTAGAACTAAATAGGAAAGAATCTAATCATGCAGCGACAGCTGAAATGGGAAGATTTCCTATTCAAATCACTATCATAACACATCTACTTAAATATTATCTATATCTGAGTTCGAAAGACAAGAAAAACATTGTTAAGCAGGCAATTATATTACCTTTTTGCAGCACTCGATGTTTGATATTATTTCTGAATCAATTTCCATTTAAAGAGTAAATACAAAGAAAATTTGAATCCTCCTCTAAATTGGATATTTATCGAAGATTCAAACAATACTTTTTAGCAGAAGAATATCGTGATATGTTTCAAGATCTCAACACGAAAAAAGATTATGTTAGATTCAGGACAAGCAATCATGTTCTTTCCGTTGAATCTAAAAGATACTGTCGACCAATAATTCCACGCGAAAACAGGCTATGCAAATTTTGTAACATAAACAAAGTTGAAGACGAAACTCATTTACTATTTTCTTGTAACTTATACGTAGACTACAGGGGAAATGTTTTCAGCAAAATGAGTACAATACTCCACGTTAAGCCTGCAAACAAAGATAACTTTATTAACAGTATATTTTGCATTCAAAGTCGAGCAGCAACGTACTACCTCGCAAACTACATTAGCAATCAAAACGCATTTATAGATATTCAAATAAACAATATTAAATTTAAAACCAATTTTCAAATGTAAATATTATTGTTATAATTAATTATTATTGTTAGTTGAATTCTTTTTGCTAAAATGTATGTATTATCGTTTAGTGTCACTTAGTCTCATCAAAAATTGTAAATATATAATGCTAATTGGCAATTAATATTTAAACTTTTTATATTATGCCAATAGAGCTTGTATGTACTGTATGGAAGATTCATGACGTATCTTGATGTATTTTGAGCTATCTTGAGCTATCTTGAGCTATCTTGAACTATCTTGAGCTATGTTGTGGTATTGCGAGCTATCGCGAGCTATATTAAGCAATCGTGATGCATCTTGATGCTTTTTTATGTTGACGGTTTCATGGAAATTCAGCCTACATTGTTCTTAAATTTGTTTTTATTTGAAATTTATTCAACACATGTGACTGTTGTTACAAGTAGGCCAAAGATGATCCAATCAGACTTTTAGTCACATATATAACAAAACGGACAAGAAGGTTAATTTAACGGATGGCTGTATCGATTCATGTTCTTGCGTATTTTTTTTAAACCCTTTCCAGTCTGGAACCCAGTATAGTAGGTCCCCATACAACACAAAGACAGCAATAAACAAAATTCTCACCTTGGTAGTTTTGTGGAAGAGTTGTAGTTATTTAACACTTATTGCATGGCTTCTGAAGGGACAGGTTTGAAGAACTTTGCTCACCTTGCTTGACGTTGTTTCGATTATTGGCCATTTTCGTCTGGACCCATGGTCACAATTTTAGTGGTAATTATTTCCACTGGTAAAGTTTATCCCCATTTGCATGATCGTAGAAACATGCCAAGCAACTCCTCATCCCAGTCAGACACAAATACTGAATGGAAACTAGAAAGCAGTTCAGAAAACAAGCTTAAGCTACATACCTCATTCACATCAGAATCGCAACTGCAACAGCTTGAAGAAATTATGGGATATGTTTTAAAATCCACATAGCGGTTTGCCCTAATTTTTAATTTTCCAATTTTATTAAGAAGAAAAAAAGTCTTGGACATCAGAAAGATTCCCATGCAGGAATGGTATGACAGGCTATACATGTAATAGGTTGTCAAGCTTAACCACCCCAAGGAAAGTTTCTAGTCTAGACTAGCCAACTACAGAATAGGCCTCTGTCGCCCTATATTGAGATCAAACTTTCAAGGCTGAATGGCATATAAAAGCTTTACTCCGGCACAGTTCTTCGAACCAGAGCGAACTTAGAACCTCACCTGAATTGATGAAGTCATCAGAGATTCTGATAACCAGAACAAAAAGACAACAAACGAGTGAATTTAATCACTCGAGTGAAAAATGGTGTCCTCCTTGTCAAATGAAAAATTGTAATGGCGCGAAATGTTGCAAACTGGCTAATTTGAGCCCACTGTGTTCTAGATTAGTGATCAGAGTTCTAGTATTTCTTAAATAATTTCAATTTACCAGTACTGAAAAGGGATTGTTAGTTGAATTTTAGGAAACTTGCTAAAAATATCTCAGGCTGGAAAGAGTTAAATTTAGTGTAAGAAGGGTCGTCAAACAAAAGAGTTAACATTAATATACCTTATCGCGGTTTTTCTATTTGGCTTGGATCGAGAAACCATCGATACTGCTGGAAAGAGCGCCCTAACATTAGCAAAGGTCCAAGGTTTTGGCTTGGTATCGTGAATAGAGGCGAAGATATAGCAAGATTGAAAATCGATTTTATTGCAGGCATTTGTATGGCGGTATAGGCACGATTTACATAACGATTAATGGCCATATAAATGTCTGCAAAAAGTTCGATTTTTACTATACCATATCTTCGCCTACACACAAGACACTACGCTAAACATTTGTACTTTTTGCCATTTTTAAGGTGCTCTTTGCAGCAGTATTGATTGTTTTTCCGATTCAAGCCAACTATCAAAACTTAGAAAAACCGTGATAAGGTCTTTTAGAATGAGTACAAGTGGGAACAAATCCATGGGTGACCCTCCTCGCCAATTAATATACGATACTCCACCGGCTGCATGGTATTTTATATTCACATTTAAATATATTTAAGATAAAGTCCTTCACAATAAACAGTTAATGCCATTGGTATATGCCGAATGTCGTTTTTAATCAATTTTCAAACAAAATAATATTGTTTCATCGGTAGCCAGAACGGCGTCGACATTGTGTTAAAACTCTAATTATTCGTAACAGTACTTATTCAACAAATTACAGGATGCAAGGCTGATCGGACGACTAACAAAGTTATTTATTTGATGCCCAAATTTTCGGTTCGGCAAAACAAACCTTCATCGTGGGCTGGATAGGTGGACTAATCGATATCTATAAAAATGTACAATGATTGGCTAAACGGAACTTATGTTTGAAAAAGGAAAGTTTTAGCCGTAGAACTTATTCATTTGATGTACGAATACCGTATTGGGAATTTTAAATCAATAAAATAAAATTGTTTCATGGCAGTCTGAATGACGTCGACATTGTGTTAAGTTATTCCGTTACTTAGTTCATGTCTAAATTACTGCCGGTTATACGAACGCGAGTTCTGTGAACAGCTACTTAATATTCAACGGTCAACATACACGATACTTCGACATCATGTCTTCGGCTACCGAAAACAAAACAAGCCGAAATGGCCACGGCTTCAACTACAGCTACATCAGATTAATTATCGGCAAATTTATGTTCTTCAGCTCAGTCTGAGAGTACATTTCCAGCACCGTATGGAAAGATGAAAGTGAAAGTGATAGCAAACCAGACGGCGCTGAAGGTTTGGAATTTTTTACTGTTCTTTTTGGTAATAAACTGTTTCTCAGCAAATTATTGCACTGAACAAACTTCGTTTTATTCATAAGAAAGATCTAATTCAAGACGTGTGGTTTGAACGGTGATGCTAAACAACTAACACATTTGGCTTTTGTTTTGGTTTGTTTTTTCGCTCATATTTTGTTGTTGTTCGCCATTACGTGTTGGTTCTCAATACCCTGTGCATTGTACGTACACTGGTTTCCTCGAAGATTTTAATTTAATTGCAAAGTACAGGCAATGAGTCTTGATCAAATCCCGGACTTATTCCGCATTTCACTCGTTCCAAAAAGAAAATCCGATCCCTCCCTCATTAAATTTTGAAAATGTCTCATGATAAACTGGGACATTTTTTTTTGAGCGGACTTAAGACCGGTTAAAAAATAACAAATGTGCCAGAACGCAAAAATCGTGACTATAATTTGATCGTTTAGGAAATAAATATAATATTCATCGTTCGATAAAATTGTAGCCTGGGTTCCAGATGCCTTCCTTGCAACAAAAGGAAGGCGTCTGGAACTTAATTTCTAAAAATTTGCTAATTTCAAGTGGACTGTCACTTTACTGCTTTCGAACCTTTCTCGTTACGTTAATCTTTAGTTAGTGGGCGATCTTTCTCGTTCCGAATTTTACCGTACATCGTGTATGAATAAAGTAACGTTTTATCTTTTATTTAACTTTTATACCTGCCTAAGTTAGTAAGTAGTTTGTTGATTTTATATTTGTTACTTGCTAAATAATAAATAGAACGTTGCATGGTAGCTTGGAGAACCGCTTTATCTTCTTATAATCCTCCACTCGAAAATAAAAACCGAATCTCCGCCCCATCACGTAATATTAATTATCTAAACATCCACAGTACATGCATGGAAGAGGCTAAAAATTAAAGGCAAAAATTTTAAGATCATGCTAAGAACATATACCCAAGGCTGGAATTTGGTTAAGAACATTGTTTTCCATTTAGTTTCGGAAAAGAGAGATACATGTCCAATAATTTAAGTTCTTCAAATATTAGACACTGCTTCCTAGTTATTATATTATTTTTCTATTCCCAACAGAACAATACTGAGAAGTGCATCTTTAAAATCAAGTTCAAAACAACATTGTTAACCGCGAAAGTATTGTTGACATGTTTGATATCGGTCGAATATATCCATTTTACTGGATTTCGTCTGATGTAATTCAATACAGCTTGCTTTTAGAACTGTAAAAATAAAAACGTCTTGAGAACGTTTTCAGGCTGAAATTGGCACAAAAAAAAACAAGAACGTTATTGCATTATAATATATTTCCAGTGTGTGTATTTCCACAATAGCGCGAGTTGCGACAACTGATTTCAAAATGCCGACAGGATATGTTTATGTTCTTCAGAAGGGCTTAAAAGTCAAAGTCATAAACGAGAAGTAGAGAGGTGATTTTGTAGAAGAACAGTATTCATATATACAGTATAGATTGAGAACTCGATTCATAATCCTTGGGTGTCAGAGTGAGCTGGTACCTGTCCAACTGACCCGCCATGTAATATCTCTATGCTAGTTACGTCTTCACATGCAGAATTCTTCATTTCAGAATCAGACGATAGTCAACAATTCATCGCAAGGGAACTCCAGTGCCATTTGTCTTCTCCTTTCACTCAGTTAGAGAGGAGTAGCTAGTGTAGGAACCAAAGAGAAAACGGGAAGGGCGGGACGGTAAACCTGCTCTATTCTGTTGCTGTAGGTGTGATATGGAGCAGTTCTATTGTTGATATACACTCGTTTCGTTTTGTAAGAACGTCTCATTTTTTAGCTAAGGTTGACCCGAGACTGAACATTCTTGATGTATATTCTTAACATGTTCTGAAATTTTGGCTCTTTTTCAGCCTCAACGTTCTTATAAAAAAGGTTCTTACAAAACAAACTCTGAGAGTATATGATGCGGAATATTTTTTTCAATTGACATTTTATTGCTTGTACTAATATTCGGTTTCCGAATTCGGCCAAATATATCTCAACGGTCAAATTTTACAAACAAACCCACCAAACCACCGCTTCAAGCAGTGCAATCCAAGTCATTCTAACGTCTGTGAGGATCGTGAGATGTATATGGGTTTTATGACGTTACACCGTGACAGCAATCAGTAACTGTAACACTGTAATAATCATGTTGCCGTGGTAACAGTAAAGCTAAAGACACGTTTGAAACATTGTCAGTTTATACACGTACATGCAGGTTCTAAACAGCAACAAACCAGAAGTATGTCACATGATCTCGCTATATAATTATTATGCTGTTTCTACTCTATATGCAATGTGAAATTG
The DNA here is from genome assembly GCA_025403545.1 of Epizoanthus stellaris. Lineage (NCBI taxonomy): Eukaryota > Metazoa > Cnidaria > Anthozoa > Zoantharia > Epizoanthidae > Epizoanthus > Epizoanthus stellaris. The sequence goes on along the minus strand of JAOBYG010854354.1, from coordinate 7,391 downwards.
AAAATACCAAAAGGACAACTCTTCGAGTGCCATTCTGTCACTCCAATATTCGTTTACGACGTCGATGCATTATTTCAACAAAACAGACCCGTAGATTACTGATGTGTTTGAGTACAATTGTAATGAAACAATTCCCTATCTAAAATCATAGACAAATTTCCGTGGTGTGTAGCGAATATGCTCGACTTCATGAGTATGACAACTCCAGCACAAAACACATAAACGATATTCTGCCATTAAAATGCAACTATCAACGGATTTTAATCAATAATATAGAAACAGTTTAACCCCGGGTACAATGCAGCCCGGGGACATAGTGTTAATTAATAGGTGAAGAAAGCGCAAGTCGGTGAACTCAGCATGTTGATCCGTATCCTCCCAGTGAAGTTTCATTAGACTTAGTGGTTCCAAGACCATGCAATAATTTATCGGCTTAAAGCATTTTCAGATTAACTACAATTGGCTTTAAAACATTTTAAATTAGTTGTAATTTTAAAACATTGTCATTGATGTAGGCCCTGTAAGGCGGGTGCACTTTTTCGTGCAACTTGTCTCGCAATGGTATATAGTGTTGCGAGACAAGTTCACTGAAGCTGCACGAAAACATTGCACCATGTAACACCTCCTGCAGTGGCCAGATAATTTCGAGACACGTTGCGTGCTGCAATGATTTCATATAACTCTATTCAGTTCTGATTCTTTTAGACCGTGGATGGTGTGAATCACTCCCCCTCCCTCCCGTCTCCCCTTCTCTTCCCTTACCTCTATATTGAACCGAGCTGATTTGAGTCTGAGCACATGCAAAGCACAATAGACAATACAGAAAACGTTTCCATACTAGACATATTCCCTGTTCACACGAAATTCTTGTGAGAGTCTTATTCACTTGATCTTCAGGTTTTGAGAGATTTAATGATTTAATGTTGTAATTGGAAATTACCCATTTAATCATGCACCTGCAGGGGTTGATATTTGCAAATTCAACAAAACACGAGTCATGTGTGTCACTACGTGCTAATAATGTGAAGGCTGCGTATGCGCATTGGCTACTGGCGATTGAACTGCAAACTGTTCCCCTTCAACTCAACAAAATACAATTATTAATTGGACAATGATGGTACAAAGTCAAAGGATATACATGTAGTTGTGCATGCCACCACAATATCATAATTTGCTGTTTATATGCAGCTTTGCTGACAATCTAGTTTGTCCACAGCACTGTCAGCCACGGCCACAGGCACAGCCAAGCCAGCCTAATAAAAGCTCAGGAACCGAGTAATCAGCGATTGGTGAGTCATATAGTTAACCCACATGATGGCCTAGTTCTAGTTCGTACTACAAGTTGTACTTTGAATGACCGGGTCTTATTTGATTTTCATATCAGATGATAAAACCAAATTACTAATTACTGAGGAGACGGAACCGCTCATGACACATTCTTTAGACTCTTGCACAGTATGCAGACACAACATGGCAAACAAACGCCTCAGCTTGAAGGTATTTAGTATCTTGATGGTATCCAGTCATTCAGAAGGTTTTTTGAACTGACCTCCATATAATATGATAAACGTTTTTTTAGTCAAACTATAAAACTAAGTAACCCAATATTCCAATAACGTGTCTAAGCATCCGACAAAGTTTCTCAAAATGCTTGTTTGGATCACACAAAATGACAAAGTAAATGTAAGAGAGAATTTCAGACCTGGCGTCAGTATAATTTTGGAAAGGCATGCATATTGACACAAGAAACGTCATAAATAGTACTACCAATTAGTGGAGCACTCTCTCAATCTCAGGCATTGTAGATTATATGATATCAATCGATTGATATCGAAAATCGAAAATGAATACAAATTGATTATCACATACGCAGATACAATGGAACAGGGGTGGTAAGGAGGATCACAAATAACGGATCACGGTAAAAATTTGAACATCACAAGTTCACGAAAAAAATTTGGGTGTTATAACGAATCAATAGCCTGCCCGCTGACGCTAAATATAAGCATTTCATTAGCAGAAATTTCATTTCAGAAAATATAAGCATTTCATTAGCCAACTTGCATTTGTACAATTTTTTTTGCTGGAGTCGTGGGAAGTTGACATCATGGTATCTGGAGTATGTTCACTGGAGTCTGTAGCGTCTGGCGCCTGACCGACCCCGGCAAAATAAACCTGATGGGATTATTTATTGTGTGCTGTGTAGTAGAGCTGAAATGTACCATGCTTGAACTGAAAGTAGCACACTTTTTGAGTTTTTCGATGTTTTGTATAATATTCTTAATTCTTACAAATCAGCGTATTTAGATTACAAATTGAAAAGACACTATTTTATAAAACGTGCCAAAGTCAAAGCAATTAAGTGAAGACTAACTAACAACATATTGAACTATCGACTATCGCACATTGCCGAGTTTTTGTCAGAGATAAAAATAATATAATTTTCAATTCTCAGAAGTAAACAACTCCGTGTGTCTTGCTGCATTTTTGTGGGAAATCGAACGAACAAATTTATCAAATTAATATTAATATCGAAAATAAACTGAACGAAAATAGTTAATGCTATACTAAAAAATATCTGTCTACTATTAATTTAATAAATGCTTATCTCTATCCAAGACATGAAACACACTGTATCATCGAGAAATAAAGACAAGGTTGAATTGAATGAACTCGGGCTTCTTGAGTTCTTCGTGTGTGGCGGAAATATACTAGTTTTAAAATTGTTTTCTTTGATCATCACTGAGCGTAAAGCGGCACATGCAATTATAAATAAGCTACAGAAACACGTGCATTTGGTTTGTCGTTCGCGGCCACTGCAGAGTTTCCAAAGTTTTGACAAATATTTATCACCATTGTTTATTGCTCATTTCGACGTAAGAACAACGAACGTACACCAACCGAGTTGGTGAACAAGAACGAAGTGGAAATTGACATGAATAATAAGTTACAAACAAATTTTAATTATTATAAAGCTCAAAACGGTTTCGGTTCAACAATAATCGAAACAAGTGCATTTGGGTTGCCAAAAGTTATGATCGCTCGCGTCCGCTGTAGAGTTTGCCAGTGTTTTTAGAAAAAAATATGACTAATTTAATTTGCTCCAAACCTGGTCAGAAAATATATGTAACAGTTAAATTATGTAGCTAAATCTATCTCAAACTCAACATAGTTGTCGCGTTCAACACCGTACTTAATATTCAAATCTCCCCGTTCACAACGTCCAGCGACGTTCTATTTATATGTGCGTCCTCCCCAGACCCTGCTCTGACAATCGGGTCCAGTCCCTACAAATTCAATCAGTTACACTCTTCCCCCCCAAAGTTGAAGCCAAGGTTTCAAGAATAATTAATAGTACTCAAATTCAGGATCCTGCCGCATCCGCGACTCTCTGCCACTTCGTGTTACCCGCCGTACATCACTCGAACTAGTATCGCCCTCCTCCAACATCTCTGGTGTTTCTACCCGCCGTACATCACTCGTGCTCTCGCCCTCTTCCAAGATCTCTGGCGTTTCTACCCGCCGTACATCACTCGTGCTCTCACCCTCCTCCAAGATCTCTGGCGTTTCTACCCGCCGTACATCACTCGTGCTCTCGCCTTCCTCCAAAATCTCTGGTGTTTCTATGTCTATTTCATCTCCACTTAAATCGTCGGTAGTAGCTGGGTGAGGCATTGCCTGACGCCTCTCCTCTGGTATTATCAGCTCTGATTCCAAATCATTGTGTGGCATTGTACATGTACACAGTTTGATATGATTGTGGTGCACAATCCTCCGTCTTGTTCTAACGGGTTCCTTTCCGCAATACTGGATTCTGTACACAACATCCCCCAACTGCTTCACAATTTTCCAAGGCCCCGTCCACGGACGGTTCAATTTCTGGCATCGCCCTTTTCTTGTTGAACGATCATACCACCACACCTGGTCACCAACTCGGTACTGTTTATCTTTGGCCCATCGATCATAGCCAAATTTCTGTCTTCGGTAAGCAATATGCAGGTTCTCACGGGCAGACTGAAATGCATTTCCAGTCTCGTTCTCAACTTCTTGCCATAAACGGTCTGAGAATGCCCTCTTTCTGGAACTGGTGTTGCTACGAGATCAACTGGAAGTCTCATTAATTTTTTACTGCAGCTCTGAAGCTCAAGACCTTAACTGATTTATGTATCGTTCAATCTCTCGATGAAAACCCATTTGGGAACTTGCGACATCCACACATCCTAATGGCCTTCCAACCCATCTTATATATTCAAGACACGACCCATTTTCTAGACAAACTCAGTGAACTTAGAGGTCTTTTGCTCCAATTCTGAAATATGTTTTTACGAAATTTTCAATGAAACTATATACGATAAACTTTATTTGAAAGACGAGAACACCAGTTACATCTATTCTTCATTATGAGTGGTTTTTGACATACCGCTATATCAAGCGGGTTAGCTGGAGTATTACATTATATAGTTGTTCGCTGGTGTTCTGTGGAACATGAGTTTTTGCTTACCCGAGGGAACTAATGTTACCCGAAGCCGAAGGCCGAGGGAAACCTTTCTTTCCAAGGGTAAGGGTAAGGGTATCTGCATGATACTATGTTGTACTTAGCTTTTAGCTATCCTTTACTCATATAGAATGATAATTATTAATCAAGGTAACTTCAACTTGTTTCTTTTTACAAAGGACTGAGACAAACATTCTGATTGCTAAAGTTTATTTGTCGCAACTGCATTCTTGAGAGGAGACGGTGGGGACGCAAGCGATATCTTGATTTCCAGGTGGAACCATGAGCAGTAATCTCGTAAATGAAACCAGTATTCATTTAGTTGGCCAGATTTTGTGACTTTGCACTTAACTAGCGTACAGTCTACAGACTGATAAAACTGGGAGTCAAAGAAAAGCACAAACTCGATTCTTTCAAAGGTAATAATTAACTAAAATCATGTCTCCAATTGGTTACTGCACATAATTGCTGGCACGGAAATTACTACAACAAATGTTTGTCAACATCCGCTAGTTTATACTATCACATATACAAACAAACAAAGCTAAAATGTGGTTCTCTATTTTAGGATTAGAAACTGGAGGTCCAAATATGTGCACCTCTTCTCTCACTCAAAAACTCCCTAGTTTCCCCTCGTCAGCAGTTCATGGTTTGTCCTGTCTATGTGGGCGCGAGACGGGTGGGCGGACTGATTTCAGCACCAGTAACTAAAACTATACTAATTACTTGACATTTATCTGGAATTGTAGATCGCTGTGACAAAATATTTTCTCAGTTTCCAAATAATAAATAAAGAAACGTGAAGTAAACGTTGTCGTTCCATGTGCACTGTAAGCTGGTATTCAAATACTCAGTTCCGCCAATTTGTAAAATAAATTTGGATTATATTAAAAAAGTGCTAATAAGTTCATTCAACATATAGAGGTTAGATTTTAGTCATTTTAAAACAAGGATGTTTAACCTAGATGTCAAGATGTTCAGAGACGTAATTCAATAGAAATTCCACCGACTGGTATCAGGCAAGACGAGAATTCTCACTTTCACTTTGCTGTGTGCGGTTTGCAGAGTATTATTATTAAGAAGGACTCCAGATTCTTCTATAGAGTTAAAGTACCGCGTTCCATCTTTGTCTATAATTCGCATTGTGTTTTGAAATCAGTTGTTTTCGAAACAATTCATAGAGGATTTTAAATCTTTCTGATTCAAAGTGGTTTGATTTCATGTAGCTAATAAGAATGTCTCTTGAGAGTTGAGTAACACAAAATTATGGAATTTTTAAATTGTCGTATTGCAATGTTTTCGTCTTCGTGCATGCAAAAATTTTATGACCTCTTTTTGGATCATTGACTCTGCGGCGCCGTTTCCTGTAATACCAGACACAAAGCGAACAGAATTCCATCACACCGCAAGGCCTATATCTTAATTTTATAATTACAAAGCTCTTTCCCGCAATGTGGTAATTGCTCATACCATTAATTGCGCTGTTAGGCTTTCGAAGTATTTTCCTTTTGGACATTTGGTCTTATTGAAATAGTAAAAAACCCCTGGCTTAAATGGACATAGCCTGTACCAAGTAACACTCGACTTTATCAAGAACTGGAAGACAAATCCAAAATTATCCTTCAGTTTACTGCTCACTATTAAAAAGGTTGACCTTGACACATTCATTCATTTTGTAGCTATGGCAAAATAAAATTTTGTTTTGTTACTTATTTCTTACAACTGAAGGCGTGAAACCTTCCACCAACTTCGCAAATTTTGATAATAGAAATTTAGTAGCGGCTGATTGACATCCCACGAGCTGGCCTGAACATAATAACACTGAGTGGTAGGTGCTTATAAACAAGAAAGTGAAAGTATGAAGTGAATTGTATACATAGCTGAAAGACCCAAATACTTTTCTTTGTTTGTTATCGTTTCTATTTCTATATTTGGGCATTTAATAACAATGTAAAGCGAAAGAGCCCTTTCCGTTACGTTTATCTTTAAGATAAGGCCGCGCACCGTCTTGTGCCAGAGGCAGTTTCGTAGAATTTTATCATGACATAGACTTCTTTAGTGATACTGCGTTGTTTATCAATAAAGCTGTGATTTAAGGATCTCCCCAGTTATTACAGTTATACAGTCAGTAAGTGCGAGGGAAGGGATTTGGATTGGAACAAAAGGTTGGTCTTTTCCGTCATTCGTACCGTATGAGTTTAGATATATATTTTGTGAAACTAAAAGTAGTACAGCGTTTTACTTCTTAAATTTGCCTCGTAATATTTCTTAAAAATACGTCATCGGTAAAATGCACTTATCTTTAGTATACTTCAAAGGCCAATGACGTGTTTATAGTATGTCGTCTACTTAAAACCTTCTTGCTTTGAGCATCGACGTATACAAAAAATCTTAAGTGCCTGCATGTAAGACTTCTGGATAACGTGGCCTGATTCAACGTCTATGATTCACGGTAGAGCAGCGAAACTGTAATCTGAGATGCACTGTGGCACTCAAGGTCTACTTTTGCTCTAACAGAGTTTGTTGGCGGGTGCCGTTTGTATTATCCATTCAAGTATAATAAGGTGAAACATTACTTTAAATATTGTTTGTAGTATTAGTTATCCGAGTGTACATGTTTACAAAACTAACACCTGTACGAGATGTTTTTAAAATTTCAACGCCGGTTGATAGAAATTGGTGTACAACCTTTAGGGACCATGCAAAATTTATGTATATACGGGGCCGGAGCAGAATGGGACGGGGCAGGCACATTTTCTTGGCAGCACGGGAGCGGGGCACAAATATATTTTTCAGATCTTTGAGGCGGGGCAAACACTTTTTTTCTCAGTAAAATAGTACAAATCTATATTGTGTAGTGAGATTATACCCCTCTCCCTTTAATACTGCCCAGACA
>JAOBYG010853243.1:0-13706 GCA_025403545.1 Epizoanthus stellaris | reverse complement strand
GCCAGGAGGGTCTCGGACCTGGCCAGATTCGGATGATCGGGAACGACCAGCTGGCGGTGAATCGAAATCGCCTCCTGGACTTGGAGCTCCGCTGCCGCCAATTCTCCCTTGCGCAGCGAGTTCTTGGCCAGGTTCTCGAGCAGCCGCCCCCGGCCCGTGGACGGTGGATCTCCCTGGCTGAGAACCAACAATTCCCTGAACAGACGTTCGGCTTCATCAGGGCGGCCCATTTCCCGCATCGATGCCGCCAGGTTGAGCTTCGCCGCCCGAACCTGGCCGTGGTGCTCGGGATGATGCTGGCGAAGGGAGGTCAATTGTTTGCGGAATATCGTTGCCGCCTGCTGATAGTCACCTTGGTAATAGAGCGTCACTCCTAGATTTCCAGCGATGGCTGTGACCTCCTGGTGGTGCTCTCCGAGATCGCGTTTTTTGCTCGCCAGGGCCTGTTCGAGCAGTGGGGTCGCCTCCTCGTAGCGCCCCTGATCCAGGATCGATGCCGCGAGAGCGGTGCGAAATCTGGCGACCTCCGAATGATTCTCGCCCCAACGCTCCAGGTTGGAGTTCAAGATGTCGCGATAGACCTGCTCCGCTCCCTGGAATCTGCCCTGTTCGGTACGCAGCCAGGCCAGGTCGAAGAGTCGTTCGATGATGGCCTCCGGCGACTCTTCATGGAGCTGCCTGCTGAGCTCGAGGGCGCTCTCGATGAGGGGTTCCGCTTCACGGGCCTGACCAAGGCTGAGATAGCCTCGTCCGACCGCCGTCATCAGCTCCGAACGCAGCTTCGGCATGCCTTCGAGCTCTTGGAGCATGGTGACGCCCTGGTCGAGCATCTCGCGCGGAATCTCCTGGTGGGCCTGGCGCGCCGTCTCGCGCGAAAAGAGAAACATCTCGGCGAGGTAAATGGCGGCGGCTTCGGTTCGTTGACGGGCTTGTTCGGTCCTCCGGCTCTGGAGCTCATGGTCGATGGCGAAGGCCGAGAGCAGCGCCGCCAGCAAAGCGGCCACGGCGACCGACCTCCAGTGCTGTCGCAGCAGCTTGCCAAGCCGGTAGGACAGGGTGCCGAGGCGCGCCTCGACCGGCCCCCCCTCGAGGTAGCGCTCAAGGTCAGCGGCCAGCCTCTCTACCGTCGGATAGCGCAGCTCGGGCTCCTTGCGCAAAGACTTGAGGATGACGCTGTCGAGGTCCCCAGACAGCTCCTTGGCGACTCGCAAGGAGCCACGGTCGGCCGTGCTTCTTGTCATCCCAGCGGCCTGGCGGACTGCCGCACTCGGCCGCCTCGGGTCTTGCTCGCAGATCAGCTCGCGGACCTTCTCCGCGCTCGCGCCTGAAAGATCGAAGGGGCGCTGATCGGTCAACAACTCGAAGAGCACCAAGCCGAGGCCGTAGACATCGGTGGCCGTGGTGACCACGCCGCCCTCAACTTGCTCCGGACTGGCATATTGCGGCGTCATCACCCGGTATTCGGCGCCGGTCTGGGTCGTCTCGGGATCCAGGTTCTTAGCGATTCCGAAGTCCAGCAATTTGGGCTCGCCCTCGACGTTGACCAGGATGTTGCTCGGCTTCAAGTCGCGGTGGATGATCAGATTTCGATGTGCCACCTGCACCGCGCTGCAGACTTTCAAGAACAAGCGGAGACGCTCGCGGATCGACAGTCCGGAGCGCCGGCAATAGACCACGATCGGCTCGCCCTCGACGTACTCCATAACGATATAGGGCCGGCGCTCGGCGGTGGTGCCGCCGTCCCATAGCCTGGCGATGTTGGGGTGCTCGAGACTGGCCAGGATCTGGCGCTCCAATCGAAAGCGGCGCCGCGCCTGCTCGGTTGCCAGCCCGCGCCTCAAGACCTTGATGGCGACGTGCTTGTGGTACTCACCGTCGGCGCGCCGGGCCAGGTAGACCACGCCGCCGCCGCCGCTGCCGAGCTTGCGGAGGACTTCGTAGCTGCCGATCGAAGTCTCATCCTGCTCCGACGCCAGGAGCTCCACCAGCGGCTCGTCGAACTCGTTGACCAGGCCTGGATCAGCCTCCATCAGGGCGCACACGTCTCGCCGCAACCTGCCGTCGCCGTGGCAGCGGTGGTCCACGAAGCTGCGGCGTTTAACAGGCTGCTGATCGAGGGCCTCGATCAGCAGCCTGTGGACTCTCTGCCAATGCTCATCGCGCATGGGGGGGATTGTATCCACCAGACGTTTCGTTTCGCCGAGCGGGTCAAGAAAGTTGAATCTCGGCTCGCCGCCAGGCAAAAACAGAATTTCGTGATTCAACGTGAGGGGTTTTTGCCCAGACTTCCGCATCTCAAGACGACCCCTAACCCGACTTCCCATCGAGGAGTCCATGACGTTGCCCAATATTCGTTTCAAAACCGCTCACGCCGCGACGCTGCCAGAAATGCTCTCAGTAGCGGTTGAGAGCCGCCGCCGTCTGGGTCTCTTCTCGGCCGACGGCGCGATCGAGTGGTGGCGCTATGGTGAGCTTCGAGATCGCGCTCGTCGGGTCGCGGCCGGATTCGGCCGCCGCCTGCGGCCGGGCCGGACTGTGATCCTGGCACTGGAAAGCCATCGCAGCTTTCTGGTGGCCTTCTGGGGAGCCATTCTCCGCGGTTTGGTGCCGGTGCCCCTGAGCGCGCCGCGCTCGTGGGAGTCACCGTCGCCCGAGCTTTTGAAGCTGGTCAATGTCTGGGAGCAGCTCGATCGCCCGCCGATCGTGGTCGAGTCGGAGATCGAGACCTTCGGCCGTACAGGTTCTTCGCTCGGTGAGAGCTGCTTGCCTTTTCGGCGACTCGACGTCTCGGCTGCCTCCGCCGGCGACGACCCTGGCGATTGCTCAGGCGAAGGTGATCCGGAGTCGGTGGCATATCTACAATTCTCCTCAGGCAGCACCGGAAGTCCCAAAGGCATTGTGATCTCGCACGCCAACGTGGCGGCCAATCTCCGCGCCATGGCCGGCCATTTGCGCAGCGGAGACCGCTGCGTGAGCTGGATGCCGCTGCAACACGATATGGGCTTGGTCGGTTTCCACCTCGCGCCGCTGGTCTACGGGGCCGATCAGGTACTGATCGAAACGGCGGATTTCGTCCGCCGCCCCTTGCGCTGGCTCGACGCGCTCGGCAGTGCCCGAGGCACCATCACGGGGACGCCCAGCTTCGGCCTGGCGCTGGTCCTGACGGCGCTCGAGAGAGCTGGCTCTCGCCGTTGGGATCTTTCCTCCTTGCGCTTGGTGTTGAACGGCGCCGAGCCGATCCGTCCGAGCCTCATGCGCCGATTCACCGAACGTCTTGCATTCTGCGGTCTCAATGCCCGCGTGATGACCCCCGCCTATGGTCTGGCCGAAGCGACCCTGGCGGTGACCCTGGCGCCACCTCAGGCATCTCCAACTCTCGAATGCTTTGAGCGAACGGCGCTCTTCAAGGCCGGGCAGGCCCGCGTCGCGGGCGCAGCGGAGGGGATCGAGCTGGTCGGCTGCGGCGGCCCGGTGGTGAACGGTCGGCTGCGTATCGTCACCGACGATGGCGCGGTGGCGAAAGCCGGGACGGTGGGAGAGATCCAGGTCAGCGGTCCCCACGTCAGCTCGGGTTACGCCGGCGACGATGAAGCCACCGCCAGCGCTTTCGACGGCGACTGGCTGCGCACCGGGGATCTCGGCTTCTTGCACCAATCCGAGCTCTTCGTGCTCGGCCGTCGTCGAGACGCGCTTGCCGTTCGCGGACGCCAGATCTTCGTCGAAGATGTCGAGCGGAGCGCCGAAGAAGCGGCCAGCTGCCGGCCCGGCCAGATCCTCGCCTGCCGCTCGCTCGGGGAGCGCGCCGACGGCTTGGCGCTCTTTCTCGTCGGCGGGCACCATGGTGAGTGGCAGCGGCGCGCGCCTCGCATCGCCGCGGCATTGCGGCGCGACCATGGTCTGGAGCCGATCGTCTGGGTGCCGCTGCGCTCCCGCGACGTGCCGCGAACCACCAGCGGCAAGCCCCGGCGATTCCTGCTCGAAGAGAGGTTCTCGGCGGGGGCCTTTGATCGCGACATCGAGGCCTTCGCCCGCCGCCGCCGCCAGGAGACGGCCGCTGCGCGCCAGCCGCCGCGCAGCGAGGCTGAGCATTGGGTGCATCGCTCGTGGAGCGAGGCATTGGGCATTCCAGGCGAGCGGATCGGCGTCGATGATTGTTTCCGCGATCTCGGCGGCTCGTCACTGGCTGCGCTGCGCAGCGTGGAGCAGCTCGAGCACTTCACCGGCGTGCCGGTGAGGCTGGCTGAGATGGAGCAAAACCCGACTCTCGGTGAGCTCGCTCGCCACCTCGATCGCCGGCGTCGCGCCTCGGCATCGACTCGGCACGCCGCCGGGCCTTTTAAGGGGTGAAGGCGTGAGCGGCTGAGTGGATGCGCGGACCAGGCCGCGACCAACCGGCGATCCAGAATTCGGTGGTGTATCGAAAATCTATCTTTTCCTTAGAAAAGGAGTCCTTATGTATCGCAATACGATCCAGATCGATGTCGCAGCACTGCCGCTCCGTGCCCACTCGCTCAATTCCCAGGAAGTGAGCGAGGTGCTCGGTGGCTGCGGCGCTAACAACTCCGGCTGCAGCTTCAATTCCGATTGTTGCGAAGGCCTGACCTGCGAGCGGGTCTATGACCTGCAATATGGCTACTACAACATCTGCTGCCCCCCTCACTGATTGATCCCTGATTGATCGGGCGCCGCCGGGTCAGGAGTCCGGCGCTCGCGCTGACGCTTCGGTGCCAGCGGGTCGGTCTCACGTCCCGTCATCGTCGCTAAACCGTTCGAAACACCATCGGAAGGCGGCGGGACGTGGCCGGCGGCGCCCCTCAGAATCACTCTCGAAATCACTTTCGACAAAACCTTGCAACGGCTGGGGCTCGTTCCCGAGCCGACCGAGGCGACCATTCAGGAGTCGACCACATCATGCCGGAACGCCCCGAAAAGCTTCGCATCGTGATCACCGAGCTCGAGCCTCGCTCGCCGCGCCGTGAACAGGAACTTGCCCGGCTGCTCCGGCGCACGGGCAGTCCGGAGGGTCAGCCGTGCGAAGCAGATTGCGATTGCCAGGTCGGTCTGCGTTGCCTGGATGGCCTGTGCGTTGAAGCCTGATGACCTACAGCTCATTCACTCATGGAGTCCCAAACGATGATCTTGGCCACAGTCAACGGAGAACCCATCACCGCCGCTTTTGCCGTCGCGCGGTCGATGCTGCACCACGAAGATTTCGTATCGAATTCGATCAACCTCCTCCTGGTCCGACAATACGCCGCCCAGAAAGGCATCCGTGTCGCCACCGAGGAGTTGCAGTTGGCGGCGGACGAAATGCGCTACCAGAACGGTCTTGAGAACGTCGGAAAGCTCGAGGCTTGGCTCGAGCAGCGAGGCATGAGTGTGCTGATGATTCAAAATGCCATCGAGGGCATGTTGATCCGCAACAAGTTGCGCGCTTCGATTCCTGAGAGCGAGATCGAGGCTTATTATTTGGCGCATCGATTGGATTTCGAAAGAGTGGAGCTCTTCAGCCTGCGGCTGGACAACGTCGCTCTCGCCGAGGAGTTGGCGACCCAGATCCGCGACGAGGGGGCTGACTTTCACCAGCTCGCCCGGACTCACTCCACCGACCAGAGCTCGCGGCACCTCGGGGGCTGGATCGGCGAGCTTCGACGCGCCGACGTGACGCCCGAGATCGAAGCCGCGGTCTTTGACGCTGTTGCGGGCGATCTCGTCGGTCCGATCGGGACCAGCCAGGGGCACAATCTATTCAAGATCCATACTCGTCACCTGCCGAGCCTGGATGATCAGCGCGAAAAGATCCGCTTCGATCTCTTCCAGGATCTGCTGGCGCGCCTTCGCCGAGCGGCCAATGTCGAGATGAATATCCTCGCCGAGATCGCGTGAGCGGCGGCCTGATTCGAGGTGTTGCCATGCTCCACGTCGTTCCTTCCGTGCTGGTCGGCCTGGTCCTCTTGGCGAGCGGGCTCGTCAAGATCCTCGATCCGCGTCGCTTCCTCGAGCAGGTGAAGCGCTACCGCCTGCTACCTTCTCGGCTCTCCACCCAGGTGGCTGCCGGCCTGGTCGTGGCACTGGAAGTCGCTTTGGGCACGGCCCTGGTGATCTCGGCGTGGCCCGGCGTGATCTTGCCAGCTTCAGCGGCGATGATCGCGGCACTGGCTGGATTGACGATGTGGGCGGCGGCGGCGGGCCGGATTGACGATTGCGGGTGTTATGGGCCACTGCTCACTATGAGGCCGTGGCAGAGCCTTGGGCTCGACGCCGTCTATCTCGGCCTTCTCGCCGTGGCCTGGATCCACCGACCTCCGGATGCCGCTGGCGCCCTTTGGCAGGTGGCGACACCGCTGCTGGTGGCCTTGGCCGGGCTGGCCGCCTGCCAACGCGGCCAACGGCAGCCTTGGGCCAATCTGGCGCCGCTGCGCCGCGGTCGGCGTTTCGACTCCCGCTGGCTCGAGAACCCTGACTCCTTTGCTCCGGGCGAGCCTACCCTGGTCGTGTTTCTCTCCAAGACTTGTCCTTATTGCCAGAAGTGGGTACCGCTGCTCAACGTCATCGAGGCACAGGCCGAAACGCCGCGAGTCGTCGGCCTGCTGGGGCTCGACGAGAACGAACGCGCCACTTTCGCCGTCGAGCACGGAGTCCGATTTCCTCTGGAGCCGATCGCCCCAGGTCGCTTGCGAACGCTGGTCGATATCGTGCCGACAGCCGTATTGGTCGAGCAAGGGCGCATTCAGCAAGTCTTCGAGGGCACCCTCCCGGCCGACTACATCGAGAAAATCCGTGGCTTCTACGAGAGTGTTCAGGCACCGCCGGTGGCGACGGCCCGCGAGCGTTTTGCGGGTTGAGCGAGACATGAGCCATTCTCTTTGCAGCCCGTGGTGGCAGTCTGTCGCTCGCAGGAAAAGCCATGGAAGTGCTTGAACCACTCACCAGGCTCGGAGGACGAGTCCAAGCCTTCGGGCTCGGTGAGATGGTGGCACGGGCGGGCGATCCGGCGGGCGAGCTCTATGTTGTGCTCTCGGGTCGCCTCCGCCTTCTCGATGCGACGAATCCGGCTCGGACCGTCGTCGTGCTCGGGACCGGCGAGGTCTTCGGCGAGCAGGCGTTCAGTGCTTCACCTCCGGAGGACCGCTGCTTGCGCTTCGCCGTCCGCGCCGCTTCTGCTGGAGAGATTTCGATCATCGACGGGGCCGCCGTACGGCGCCTGTTGGCGGATGATCGGCAATTCGGTGAATGGCTCGGGGATATCGCGGCCGAACGAGAGCGGCTCTGGTTTTGGTTCACCGCCCGCGACCTGCGTCCCATAGCCGCCGGGGATGTCCACCGGCTGCGCGGCTCGGCCACACGGCGACATTTCGAAGGCCCGTTTGCGATCTCGACGCCTGCCGTGGACCGGCCGCTGCTCATCGAGCAAGGTCGCGCCGACCTCATTCGGCGGGCGGGGGACGCCGGGGATGTCGTCGCGCGCGCCGGCCGGGGTGAGATCGTGGGGCCTGAACCCTGGCTCGAGGGATCCTTCGAGCCGCTCGAGCCGCAACCGTGCGGCTCCCGGCCGTTGACGGTCTGGTGCCTTGACCCAGCAGACTTTCTTAGTGCCAGGGACCACACCGGTCGCCCGGCGTCAAACGCCTGGCGGCATCTTCGACGCCGCTACGAGCGTCTGGCCAGGCTTTCCAGAGAGCCGGATTCGGAGGTTGAATCTCGAGCGCTTTGGGGGTCAGTGGCGGTACCGTTGCAAAGCCCGGCGGGCAACGATCTGGTCAGGAAGTGGGTCGACGCTGGCGGTCGACGTCTGCCGTCAACGACCGTCGCAGCGGCGGCCGAGCAAGCCGGCGTTGCGGCTGTCAACGCCTGCCTCGACATGCTCTGCCGACTCCACGGCCTACCCTTCAGCGCCGAACGTGTCGCCTGGCTCCAGGTGCCGGATGACGCCGATCCGCTACCGGCCTTGGCCGAAGGGGCCGAGGCCCTCGGCTTGCTGAGCCGGCCGGTCACGGCGCCGCCTCGCCGCCTGCCAGCGCCTGCCGTTGGGATGCTGAGTGAAGTACCAGTCGTCATGCTCCGCGGCACGCGGCGCGGGGCGTGGCTCGGTGATCCGAGGCGGGGCCTGCGCTTCGAAGCCTGGCGTGAGCTCGAAACCGGGTGGTCCGGACGCGCGTTGCTCGTCGATCTGCCGTTGGTTCATGGCAGTGAAGAAACCGCCAGCGAAGAGATCGCGACCAGCACCACGGCCCCAGCAACGAAACGCCGTGGTGCTGAGCTCTTACGCGCACTCTTTGCCGATCGCTCCTTGCTCTGCGGCATCTTGGCCGTTTCCCTATGGATCCAACTATTCGGCCTGGTCCTGCCGCTGGTGACCCGGGAGGTCGTGGATCGGGTGATCCTGGGCGGCGACGGAGGTCTCCTACCACTCCTGGCGCTGGCCTCGATCACCGTGATTCTCTTTCAGCTCCTGGCCGGGCGCGCCAGGGAATACGCGGTGACCCACCTGCTGATGAGTATCAGCGTCGACCTCCAGCGAGCCTTCAAGCGGCACATTCTGCGTCTGCACCGCAGCCGGCTCGACAGCTGGGCGGTCGGCGATTTGGTTCAACGCTTCGAAGAGAACGAAAAAGTTCTGCAGCTCGTGGCGCGCAGCGGCTTCAAGGCCGTCGTCGACAGCGCAGCAGTCGTCGTCTACCTGCTGGTCATGGCCGTCATGAGCTTGGAGCTGGCGGTCATCGCCGCCTTGCTGGTCGCCGTCTACGGCGGGCTGATGGTCTGGGCCTCGCCGCGGCTGCGGCGATCCGAGCGGTTGGTCTTCGACACCCGTGGGCGAATCGAGCGCGGGCTGATCGATTCGTTCACCAGCCTCGAGACGATCAAGGCCCACGGTCTCGAGAGCCTCTGGTCCCGACTCGTCGGCGAGCGCTTCGCTCGCCACCGGCGAGCGGAGGTCGACGCTTCGAAACTCGCCTACGGCGTGCAGTGGACCGGCGAGCTGCTGCGCCAGGGCGCGCTGCTCGCCGTTCTCGTCCTGGGCGCCCGCCTGGTGCTGTCCGGGCAGCTCAGCCCCGGCGAGCTGGTCGCCTGCAATGCGCTTTACGGTTCGCTGACGGCGCCGCTTTCCAGCCTCGTCGCCATGGCCGATGAGCTGCAGGAGCTCCGCGTCTCGCTAGACCGCACCGGCCAGGTGCTGGAGCAGGAATCCGAGCGGCCAGGTGACGGCACGGCGCCGCCCCTCGATGGCCCGGTGCGGGTGCTCGGCGTCGGCTTCAAGTATCCCGGCGCCGCTCGGCCGGCGCTCGACGGCATCGAGTTGGAGATCAAGCCCGGGGAGAGGCTGGCTGTCGTGGGGCCGAGCGGCGGCGGAAAATCCACTCTCTTGCGGGTGCTCGCCCGAACTCTGGAGCCGACCATGGGTCGCGTCTTGTGGGGCGGCCGCGATCTCCGCAAATGGCCGCGGGCAGCACTGCGTCAAGGTCTTGTGCTGGTCGAGCAGGAGACTTTCCTCTTCGCGGGTACCCTGGGCGAAAACGTCGGCCTGATGGCGGCACCGCCTGCGCCAGAGGTCTTCGCCCAGGCGGCCGCGGTGGCCGGCGTCGCGGATTTCGTGGGCGAGTTTCCCGATGGCTACGAATCGATCCTCGCCGAGCGTGGCGTCGGACTCAGCGGTGGGCAAAGACAGCGGGTAGCACTGGCCCGCGCGCTGGTGCGTGAGCCCCACCTGCTACTGCTCGATGAGGCCACCTCGGCCCTCGACCTCGAGTGGGAGGAGGAAATCCACCGTCGCTTGGCTGATTGGCTGGGAGCGCGAAGCCTGGTTTTCGTCACCCATCGGCTGCACACTGCCGCGACCCGGGCCGATCGAATCGCGGTGGTCGACGGCGGTCGTCTGGTCGCGGTCGGAGAGCACACGGATTTGCTCAAAAACTGCCCTGCCTATCGCCATCTCAGCGGCGTGGTCGGGGAACAGGCAGCCTAATGCCGGAGGAGAGCAGAGAGTCCCTCGAGGCGGTCCCCATCGAGGCGGTCCCCGTCGAGCCCTTGCCCGGCGCTACGGAGTTGCTCGAAGAGATGCCCCGTGGCGTCCGACATATGGCTCTCGGCCTGAGCGTCGTCACCTTGTTGGTTGGCGGTTGCTTCCTGGCCTTCGCCAGCGTCGACCTGACAGCGCGGGGGCAGGTCGTCGCCGGCGAAGCGCTTCTGCTCTCGCGGCATGCCGTCTGTGCACCCCAGGTCAAGAGGCTGGTGGCGGATGGCGAAACAGTGGCCATAGATACCGCGATCGCGCAGGTCGAGACCGAGCGGGCAGGGCTGATGGCCGATCAGGTCGCGGCTGGCTGGCGCCGGCTCGAAGCCGAGCAGGCCCTGGGCATCCGTGTCGAGGCGGCGTGGAGGGCTTTCGCCGATGATCTCGCCGGTCCCACGGCCCGCCCTCCGGAGGCTTCGCTTGAAACCCCGGAGGAAGTGGAGCGCGCCGGAGATAGAGCGCAGGATGCCGCGCTCGAATTTCGGCAGGCCATGAGTCGCGCGCTCGAGCTCGAGTCTGTCGAGGCAGCGATGGGGGCACGGATCGAAGCGCTCGAATCTTCCGGATCCGACGAGCACCGGCTCGAAGCGCTCAGGCTACGTATCGCCGCCACTCGGGAAGCCGCCAAGGTTTCCCGCGATCTGGAGGCTGGAGAGCAGCGTCGCGCGAGGGCCATACGCGATCTGGTTCGAGCGTTTGGCGCCTTCTTGAAGCGGCGCCAGGAGATCGCCGCGCGCCTTGATTCATCGCGCCGTTGCGAGCAGTCGCTCCGCGGCCAGGTCGAGGATTCGATCATCCGCGCCGGAGCGGCCGGCGAAATAAGCTCCGTCGACTGGACGGACGAAGGGCCGGCGAGCAGGCTGAGCTGGCAGGTGATCGCGGTCGAGCTGCCGCGCCACCTCGAGGTCGAGCTGTCACAGCCGGTGGCAGCCAAGCCCAAGCTTGGTGATCCAGCGCTTCTGACATCGCTTCGCCTCGAGCGACCGCTGCGCGCCGAGGTGGTGGCTGTGACCGGCGATAGCCTGCGGATCATGCTGCTCGAGCCGTTGCGATTCGAGGCTCTCGAGGCCGGCGATCTGGAAGTGACGGTCCGCGTCGCTCGGCGCCCACTCTGGCGCCTACTCCTAGGCCCGGCCTCGGAGCTCTAGATGCCTGCTGGACCTTCATCGACGAGTGCGCGCCGATCGCCCCCAAACTCAGCTTCGCTCGACTGGGGATCGCTCGATTCGGCGGCGCTCGATCCAGGGTCGGATCGTGACCAGCAAGCCGTCGAGCCGGTTTTTGCACCCCGACCCGTGCGCCGGTTCAAAGCGCCGGGCCGCAGGCCATCGGTGGTCCGGCAGCGGACCCAGGTCGATTGTGGCGCCGCCTGCCTGGCGACGGTCTCGCGCTTCTATGGCAAGAGGATACGCCTCGCCCGCTTCCACGAGCACGGGCGGATCGGGCGCTCCGCCATGACGCTCGGCGATCTCCAGGGGGCGGCAGAGGGCTTCGGCTTCGAGACGCTGGCAGCTTTCTCGACCCCGGAGCATCTCAAGTCGAGCCACCTGCCAGCGATTCTCAACTGGCAAGGCCGCCATTGGGTCGTGCTCTTTTCCTGGCGGGAAGGCATGGCGTTGCTCGGCGATCCGGCTGACGGCCTGCTCCAGCTGAGCGAAGACGAGGTCCTCGAAGGCTGGAACGGCTACACGCTCTTTCTGGCCCCCGGCGACGATTTTCACTCTCTGGAAGGGGATCGGCCCGACCTGCGCCGCTTCCTTCACTACGTTAAGCCGCACCGGCGTGGGCTCTTCGAGCTCGCCGCGGTCTCGCTGCTGATCCAGATCATGACGCTGACACTGCCGATCGCTGCCAGACTGATTCTGGACGAGGTCATCCTCGGCCCCTCTGCTCAGGGCCTTAACGCCATAGCGATAGCGGCGACCGTCTGCCTGGCCATCTACTTCTGCCTCTCCATCGCTCGCCATTGGCTTCTCGTGACGGTGAGCTCTTCACTTCGGCTTCGCCTGGCCCGCGACCTTTTCAGGCGCCTGCTCGAGCTGCCGATGGCCTTCTCCCACGGCCAGCCGGTAGGCGCTCTCTCGGCCCGATTTCCGGAGGCCAACAAGCTCGCGGAATTCTTGACCTCGACTCGCCTGCAGATCTTCACCGATGTCGCGACGGCGGTGGTTTACCTCGGGGCGTTGCTGGTGGCGAGCCGGAAGATGGCGCTGATCGTGCTCTTCGTTTTCATGGTCCAGATCCTGGCCGGTCGAGCCGTCTCGCAACGGCTGCGGCGCAGCTACCGCGAGGTCTACCGCCGCCGGGCGGAGGCGTCCAGCCTGTTGATCGAGAATCTCTCGGGCGCCCGGACGATCCAGCTCCTGGGCCTTGAGAGGACCCGGCGCTGGATTTGGGAGCACGCCCTGATCCGATCCGTCAACGCATCGTTCGTGCGCCTCCGCGCGAGCTTCGGCCACGCCTTGCTCAACGGCACGACCCGCGCCACTGGGGATGTCGCCATTCTCTTCTTCGGCGCCCTCGGGGTCATGGCCGGTGAGATGAGCCTCGGAGATTTGGTCTTCGTGCAACTGATCGCCGCGGTGCTCTTCCAGCGGCTCGGCGCGCTGACCGCGTTGCGGGACAGGTACCAGGACGTGCTGAACGCCGCCGATCAGCTCGAGGAGGTTTTCAGCGTGCCGCCAGAGACCGAGCCAGAAGGCCGCAAGCGGCGTCTGCCCGTTGTGTGTGGCCGGCTCGAGCTGGAAGGCGTCACGGTGCGCTACCACGACGGCGCCGCGAATGTCCTGCAGAATCTCTCGCTGTCAATTGAGCCGGGACAGAAAGTCGCTGTCGTCGGCAAGAGCGGATGTGGCAAGTCCACCTTGATTCGACTCTTGCTGGGCTTCGTCCCAGCGACCTCCGGCAAGGTTTATGTCGACGACTTCGAGTGGCACGAGATCGATCCGATCAACTTCCGGCGGCAGATCGGTCCAGTGCTCCAAGAAGATCACCTGGTCGAGGCCAGCGTGCTAGAGAATCTGCGCCTCGCGGCACCTGGCTCGGAGCTCGAAGAGGTCGAAGAAGCCGCCCGTGCTTTGGGCGCCGACGATTTCATCCGTGCCCTTCCCGACGGCTACCACACGCTCATCGAGCCGGGGAATTGTCCGTTCAGCGGTGGCCAGAAGCAGAGGCTCCTGCTGGTTCGCTGCCTGCTCCGCCGGCCACGGCTTCTGCTGCTCGACGAGGCCACCTCGCAACTCGATCCGAGCTCCGAGCGGCGATGTCTGGAGGAGCTACGCCGTCGCTTGCCCGAATCTACTATTGTCATCGTCAGCCACCGCCCGGAAGCGATCCGGACGGCGGATCAGATCTTCGTGCTCGAACGCGGCGTGCTCGTCGAGCAGGGGCGCCACGAGCAGCTCATCGCCACCGGGAGCCTCTACCGGCGGCTGATGTCGACGGCTGCTTCGAGCAAGAATAGCTCCTGATTCGTTCGCTCGCTGCTTCGCGTCCTTGACATCGCCTGCGGGAAGCAGGTGACGTCGACGGCGATCAGGGCAGGGACTCGATCCACTTCGACGTGTCGCCGGACTCGAAGCCGTCGGCGAAAATCACCGGTTCCGGATCGAGCCGCTCGACCGCGCCGCTGGCGCAGCTCGCCGCCGGCCGCGCGTAGCCCCGTTGATCGCCGGGGGGGCAGGCGGGGGCCCCG
>JAOBYG010852132.1:0-13716 GCA_025403545.1 Epizoanthus stellaris | reverse complement strand
CCCCCACCCCCCAACAAAAATGGCCATATCTCAAAAACTATTTGACAGACAGGGCTCAAACTTCAGATTTATTCATTGCAAAGTAAGAGGAACATTTGCTGGCAAAATGAAGAAAATTCAAGACCAAAGTGCGTGGGGCATTGGCTGATTCGACATGGAATGACCCTACAGAAAACTTTTAGTCAAGGCTCCATCCGTAGCGGCAACTCTGTAATTGATTATATCGATTAGAATTGAGAATGATGGCGAATAATAGTTAATGATGGATGGCAAATGATGGTGAATGAGTGACAAATATGATAGAATCATATTTATTGTCCATCTTCCTCTTAGAATTTAATTATTTCTTTATGCTGCGCTAATAAACTACATAGTTGTTTTTGGAGGAGGCTGGGAGCCCTCCTTACTTTTTTAAGAATAATATATTTCACATTAAACATTAAAATCCAGGATGACCGACACATGTTAAAACTAAAAAGAATATTCAATACAATTTGAGTTGTAGAAAGGCCAGAACTGAAGTGGTATCTAATATACATGTAGGGTTATTTAATTTATTGAATTTGATCTGATATACACTGCATGACTGCAATACTACAAATACTTAATAGTAAAATGTGGGCTATAGCTAACTTTGCAATCAGGTCTGGGGCCTTACGGTATAGCCAACTTTAATTGTACAGATTTGGCTTGAATTCCTTTGGTCCATGCAGGCCAATTTTGAAATCAATGTTAGTCAGAATCTTCAAAGAAGTCTCCCAATCCAGATGTACTGTGGCTACAACCCAAGACTTGAGGACTGTTAGGATTAGGTTAGATAAAGTGATAGTTATAGCTAATATTTATGCCTTGTGGTATTGCAATGTACCAAATCGTATTCAATTTATTATCTCAAAGATTCTTAATTAGATATCAATTTTTTCTTTTCTGCGACTACAAAGAAACTGAAGAAAGTGATATTTTATATGTGTCGGCCATCTTGGATTTTTTTACTTCACGTAAATTCTCAAAAGTCAGAAGGGCCGCCATCTTCTTCAAGAATAAATTCCATAGGCAGTTAATCCGAGCTACGAAAATATTTAATAAAAGGCAAATAACTGGAGAATGAAGTGGAATGACGGTCTTATCATTACCACTCATTCTGCATCATTTGCCATCATTCCCTATCACTCGGTATTTTCATCGATATAATTGATTATAGATTATTTTGTCTTTGTTGATGGAGCCATGACTAAATTTGATTTAGATATCATAAAGAAACTGCATGCAAAAGTTGGTGTTTTTATCCGCCCAGTAACGATGATTACATTAAGCAACCCAACTATCATGGGTATGGCCTGTCAATTTTGAGCCCACAGGAAACTGAAAGGGATGGGCTATACTTTTCCAACTGCAATTCACTAAACGACTCTGGCTCACCTCCACTACGAACTTATTAGGGACCTTAAGATCCCCTGGACGGTGATCGATGTCTAGAATGCCAACCAGAAACTGCATGCTGATTTCTTGAGGATCATTTGCAATTCACCCAGCTGTTCACCTGCTATCACGGTGGTGAAAATCCCTGGTTTGACTGCCTCTTGAGAATGCGAGTTTATTCTTCTTTTTTTCTTTTTCCAAATTGTGATCTAGCTATTGAGTGAAATTTTAGGTAACTCCTTCGAGAATGCATATACAATGTATATATAATTTTATTATGGAGATTTTGTTTCAAAGTTCTTGTTTTCTTTTATGTTTCAGGCCTGAAAGCTTTTGCAAGTAAAAATGGACTTTCCTGCCACAAGTTCCGAAGCAAAGAATGTAAGAAGCGGGTAATGATATGATATTTATCAGTTCAGTTCAATAATATATATGGGCATACGTATATATGTACTGGAATTTTTGTAGAAAACAGTTTCTGGACTATGTATAAAGTGTCACATTTACATTTTGCATGATATTTGTTGTGTGCTTTGCAACAAGCTGCAAATTGTAGCTCCTCAATCTCATCATGTTCCACAGACTACAACACCTATCACATGTACAAGTAGAAGTGCCTCTGATACATGTTGTGTTTGGACAATTTCTAGATATGTAAGTGTAACGGAGTGGTCAGATGCTCACGATTTACAACTTGCTCGTGCTCAGGTTGCTGTAACAGAACCATTCAAATACAAAGTGAGAACCACTGACCGTGGAAAAACATGGCAAGAAATTGCAGATAGATTAAATGCAACTAGCCACATTACATTTCGTGTCACGATGCGATCAATGCTACCCTGGGTGCCAGAGGTTAGCTCTCGCCAGGCCCCAAACGTGCCAAGAGCGTGAGCCCAGAGGGTGATCGCAAACCTCTGGAGAAACCAATGGATGCTCTGATCACGCCCCCATTGTCCTTTTCTGTTTACATGCAGAATCTGCATGTTCGTCACGATTGGTAGAGATTGGAGTCTTTTGTTGGAAGGTGTCAAGAATCTATTTTCACATAGCAACTGGTCTTTGTCAAACTGTTGACAGGCTGAAATTTTCGCTAACAAGCAAGTTCTCTTTATGACTCTACTCCGGGAGAACAGACTACACCGAGAACAATTTGGTGAAATTGTGAATGATTGGTTGAAAAAGCATTTTCCAGAAATTATGGAGCTGAACTTCCATCAGTTTCAACCGCTTAAAAGTCTTGTTCTCGATCGAAAGGACGTCTTTGCCATCAATTGATCAAACATGGCATCTCTTCACTCGATGTGATTTGCGGCATGCAGACAATGTACATGTATTTTGCCTTGAACTGCTTAAACTCTTGAACGGCCTTCTACAACTTATCAACATCTTGTTTACAACAATAGCATATCCAAGATGAGAGTTCAGGGAACAGAGTAATTTCACTCTTGATTTGAGCCACAAGCTTGGAAGAAATATGTAATCCCATTGAGTTGAAAATCTGGAGTTGTCTAGTTGTAGATCAATGCATGCATACTAAGGTGACCCGTGAAAGAGATTAGACAAACTACATGTCCTTGACATCGACAACTCTAACAAGTTTCACTAGTGTTTTTACAAATACTTTCTTGATTAGAGATTTCAAAAGATTGTCCTTCCCTAAAACCATCTCACCATCATATAAACTTGGTAATCATGACCTATTTTGACTTATTTCAATACTGAATACAGCTTTTGTTCCTTAATTATGAATCAGAGAACAACTGTTAATACACATTTCATTAAAGTACTTGTCACATTACTGATGCTGTGGAAGTGTTATTTCAGTGATAACACTAATTGAAATCTGTCACTCAAATCCTTCTCAGAAATGTAAAAACCTGTTGGTTTCTCCAGAGGTTTGCAATCGCCCTCCGGGCTCATGTAGCTCATGCTCTTGGTGCCTTCGGCGCGGTTGGGGCCTGGCAAGAGATAACCTCTGGCACCCAGAGTAGATCAATGTGGGAACACTTCCAATTTCTGCTTGAAAAGTACAAAACAAAGAGGAAAGAGTTGCCAAAACCGAGTGACATGCAAATTGAAGACAGCGAGTTTGACCAAGCTATGGAGGAGATCTACATACATGTATGACAGGTGGGAGGTAGCAGAGGCTGGTGATCTGCAGCTGGGTAGCAAGGCGCAGAAGCAGACAGGGTGGGAGGAGATGAGGTTAGATTGAAGGCATGTGAAAAGTTGGGACAGATGATGTCAAAGAGAAAAATCAAAAGAAAGCACCTGTGATCAAAAGTGGAAAAAATCCAGAAGAAGTGCAATGGAAACGATTGATTTCTTGAGGGAGAGGGTGGAACGAGGCCAGGCCATGAAACATGAACAACAGCGGTCTAAACAGGCAAAGCTGGAGAGACAATTGTGGCTATCCGAGCACATTATAATTATCATCACTGCAACAACAACAACAACAGCATCAACAAATGATGCAAATGCTGCAAGGACAGCAACAGGCTATGCTTGCTTTAAGGTATCAGGATAGGTTTCGACATACAGTAGGTTTTTCTTGAATAGCAAGCCAGGGTTTTATTTAACCCCAATAAAAGTATATATTTTCTGAAAGCCTAATAAATTCTGAATCCAAAAAACACAAGTTTTTCTATAATTATTGGATCGAATCATGGTTTGCAAGAGTGCCCAGTTTCAGGAAGAACAATTCTCGAAGATGGCGTCTAAACTAAAAACGTATTTAACCTACATGTATCAACACAATTCCTGGCCTGTTTGAAAGAGCAAACAAAGAACTTGAAAAACTGTGCTTGGGTTTCTTTAATTAACACTTTGTTATTATCAAGAAAAACACCTGCTGTATGCTGAAACCTACCTGATACCTTAATGGCCAAACATGTGCTGCAGTGACTTTTACATGTAAAAACTTTAATGGGGATCGCAATTTCACTGTGGTTCAACAGTTCCTGTTATTATTTACATTTTCTACCAGTGGTTTTCATCTCTTGTATTTTGTGTTATTATTATGTTAGTCCAATTTATTGACCCTGATTCATTGATATACAGTTTGTTCCTTTTATTAGCAGAAGTCTCTTAAAGAGATTAAATCCATGTTATAATTTCAATGCAAATGCAGGTCAAGTTTGCAACTCATGAAAAGTGTAATTTATTACAAAGTAAATATACCATTACTTCTTCTACAAAAAACAGTATTGCAGTGTAGGGGGGTCAAGTTGGAAATGTTCCAATGTGAAATTACCATACAAACAAGTGAGGGCATTTTGCAAAATAGTGCAAACGATATACCTTTTCCCAACACTGCTACGACCAATAGATCTTCAAATTTCTTTTGAACTTGCACATTTAAAATAATTTATAATATCGTCAAACAGCCACTCTAACAGCACTCGTGGACGTGCTGAATTCCTGCATTGTGGGGTTAGGGCCACATTCCTGAAAGGTGCTTGCAGAACTTTGTACCCTCAGTTGATAGGCTGGGTCCCCATAAATTAGGCATGTGTACATATTTCTGATCGGCGGCTCAAATTTCTGCCAAGCCTCTGTTCCAGGCTTTGCCGCGCGCTCTTTGCGCCTGTGAACGACCCTCCCTGATTTAGCGTTTCATTGGCTTCTAGCAAGGATATGAGAGGGGGGTCCATTCAATTGACGTCATCCCATGCATTGAAGAACCATTGTGTTTTCAAATTTTTTCAATCGGTGAAGTCTTTGTGTTTCTGTAGCGGTGCGTAGTTCAAGAACGTTTTCAACTTGGGAATTCAATCACTTATGGTGTTTTCTAATCAATATAAGGCAGGTATGTTGATAAAACATAATTCAATGTATTATTTGACCAATTTTGATGATGATCTGTACGTGCGAACATGTATTTTTTCCGTGCGGAGTAACCTTGTGTCAGCCGACAAAAGTGTCATGGCGGCCGCAGCGCTCATGCAGTCTTTGGGCGATCTGATGTTTACAGCGTGGTAAATTAGTTTTTGGTTGCACATTCGAAGCTTGCTACAAAACTATGTAGTTGATGGCTGTTTTTTCTCTAAAGCAATGTATAAGTTGAGAGCAATGTTTTAGAATTTTAACAATGAACAATGGACGCCAACTCATGTCAACACGTGCGTGACCTGGTCCTTCGCTTATCGTTGTTTTTTAGTTTGCGCCTGGCTTTCTCAGATCACCTCGTGGTTTCAAAATCATAATGTGTAACAAAGTTGGCAATCACTGACACGCATCAAACATGGAATAAAAGTTCTTCATTCATATTTTTTACAACATGAAGTATGGATTGAATAAAATTATTCATTTATTGATTGAAGTTTTTATAAATATTATATATTTATTAATATAATAATAATATTATTTCTTGGATTAATCTCCTAGCTCCCATCGTT
Source organism: Epizoanthus stellaris (assembly GCA_025403545.1). Classification (NCBI taxonomy): domain Eukaryota; kingdom Metazoa; phylum Cnidaria; class Anthozoa; order Zoantharia; family Epizoanthidae; genus Epizoanthus; species Epizoanthus stellaris. The sequence goes on along the minus strand of JAOBYG010852132.1, from coordinate 7,900 downwards.
CCCCCGTCTATGATATAGATATAAATATAATATAAAGACTGGAGTGAGGAGCAATGTCAAGGAAAAAGAAGCCTGGCGGGGTTGTTGCAAAACAGCCTACGGGAATCGCGTCGCAACACCTCCAGCAGTGTTATTCAGAGCTGCCAAGTGATGCAGATGACTTTCTAAATGGCCATGTTCTTTTCGTTTATATTACCTGTGGACGAAGTCGGGCACTTGCTGTAAAGAAATTGGCCCATGTGCTGCTTCTTTCACATGAAACGTCCCAATCAAGACTCAGTGATGTTATGAGACGCCTTGTAGCACAGACTTTAGATAAATTCAAAAAACTGTCAGATCCAAATGAACACAAGAAATTTGCCCTTGTTTGCAGTGAAAAGTTTGCATTCACCCAAACAACTACTACTGCCAGGCTATCCACTTCCAGCACTCCTGATCGAATGACATCCAGCACTCCGGTGCCATCGGCACCTGGCACTCCTGGGTCATCGAGATCCAATACACCTGGGCCATCGACGTCCAGCACTCTTTGGCCATCAGATTCACCAGTCAAGACTCGGCACACTGCCAGGTGCAAGCCTTGCAGAAACTACAGAGCCAATAATAAATCACTGCAGGCAAAACGTCCTATGCTGCCCAGAGCAGCACAGAATTCTACTAGATCCACAGCAAATCAGAAAAAGCAAAAGGCTGTCAGGGTGCTCAACCAGAGTGTAAAAAGGAAGGAGGCAAGGATTGCCACTTTGCAAAAAAAGCTCAACACTTCAGCTGATGCTGAAGAGTTATCAAAAACAAGAAATGATCTGGCCTATGCGTCCAAGAAGCTGAAGCAGATCAAGAAATACCGCAAGGCCAGCAAAGAGACAATTATTGAAAAGATAAACAAAGAGCAGGAAGCAGAGCAGGAAGAGCTGAAATCAAAGTTGGAAATGAAGGAGAAGGAATGCAGGGAGTTGGAAAATAGTAAGCTAGAGCTGGAAGAGAGGATTGAAGAATTGGAGTTGGACGTGAAAGAAACGAGGGTTGATGGCAAATCATATTCATCAGACATGAGAATGATGGTAAGTCGTACAATTTTTTTCTGTAATGTGTAAAGTTGTTTTATAGTGCAGAATGTGTGAAGTTGTTTCATATTTAAATATCAAACTATGTCAAATCTATGTTGAGTTTTCCTTTCAATATGCAGTTCACCTTTCAAGCTAATAAGGCAATTCCTGTTTAAGGTGTATGATGCTGTGGTGTGCCAAGTACCAACTGTGAATGTACCCACCCTCATTAAGAAGTTTGGCAACAGAGTCGGTGTGGAGCTGGAAGCTGTCCCACATCGTACAACAGTGGAGGCCATGGCAAGGGAGCTGGGTGCAGTTGCTGACTTTCAGGCTGCTGAAGCTATCTTGGCAACAAGCGACTGCACCCTTGGCTTCGATGCAACGACACAAGAAGGGGTCCACATCAACAGCGTGCATGTAACAACACCCAGCAGTTGCTACGTTGTTGCTGTGGACCAGTTGGCTGGTGGCACCGGAGAGGATTATAAAACCCATATTGTGGAATCTATCGATAACATTTCCCAAGTTTATGCAGATGTGTACGAGATGGAATATCTGCCCATTAGAGAATCAATAATAAAGAACATTTCGAACACAATGACTGACCGCTGTGCAGCAAACCATTTGACAGTTGAGAAGGTGAAGGAGGCCTGGGGGAAGCAAATAAATGAACTCAATTGCCATCTGCATCCCCTGGACTCAATTGCAACCAAAACAAGGGAGGCTTTGAAGAAACATGAAAAGGAAAACAACATCAAGGGACAAACATATGGAAATGACTGTTTAGCTGCCAATGTTGTGCTCCAGCTAAATAAACTGCGGTTTAAAGATGGTAAGGGGGACCCACGTGGTTTTGCAACATTCCTTGATGCAGAGGGACTGCCACGTGGGATCCTCCCTAGATATCGAGGAAATAGACTGCATATTCTATTTAAAATTGCTGGAATTTTGGTTGAATATTATTCCCAATTTATTAAGTTCCTGAAGACAGGCACTTCATGTGGTGGGCTTAAAGCAGCCGTAAAGAATGACTTTGAGACCACCACAGTTCATGTGGAACTTCAAGTCCTGGGGCTTATTGGCAAGCTGCTAACTGGCCCTTGGATGAAGAAGTTCTACACTGCAGCTGTGGATCAAGTAGACCATGTAGTTGGCATTGGCATTGTACGGGGCATTGTTTCCAAGCTGAAAAATGAGCCACCAGTTAACTTGCTGACATGCAGCAACGATTTTTTTGGGAACTGTGTAGACATGACTGATACATTTATGAAGTTGAGAGAACAGCCGAAAGATGCCCAGTTGTTTGAAGCATTATCAAGTTCTTGCATGAAGGCTGTTGCAGTAGTTCTTGAAAGGCAGTATGCTAGATATTTTGAATGTGAGATCACAGAACAGCTTATTACTGAAACTAAATCTGCTAGATCGCACAATATCGACGCAGAGGAAATTGTCGGCATGTTTGCGGCTGCCAAGAAGAGGGCACCAAATGCGACTCTCTGTTACATTTCATGCAAACTGAGAGCTCAAAAGAACAAAAGTGTAGATTACCTGGATGGACTTGAGAAGGACAAGAGGGAGAGAATTTTGAAGAAAGTGGTGCAACTGGGCAAGAAGCAAAGGAGGAAGAGGAAAGTAATGGAGACTGAATTGCGGGCAGAACTCATGAGGAGAGAGGCAGAGAAGCAGCGAGCAAAGGAAGCAAGAGACAGAAGGAAAGTCGAAAGGAAATTGAAGGACACAGAAATTGACAAGTATGAAGATGAGTTTGGAGACATTGGTGAAGAGAATTTGGAAACACTGAAAGAACTGATGAGGGGAAATGCTGTGGGAAGAGAATTTTGTCATGCTTGGATTGATGGAGATGAAAGAGTTATGTACTGTGGAAAGATAGAGAAACTTAAGAAGGATGGAAAGACCTATGTTGTGGCATACTGGGAAATGAAGGAGACGTATGATGATGCTGTTGACTACAACATGAAAATGCAAGAACTCGGTGCAGACTTCATTTGTGGAGACCTAGTAATGTAAAAGATGTATGAAAGACTTGGGTTGATGTGTACATAAGGTTGAATTGTTAGTTAATAAGTAACTTTCTGACTAATAACGCTTAAAGCTGCAAGGAGGCGCAGTTTTTGAATCTGAAGTGTTGATTTTATTGAAATATTCTTATGATATACATGTAGGCCTTGGACTTGAGGTAGAAATATGACATTTGGTGTAGTTGAACATATGGAATTTTAAAAGAAAGCATTGGCTGGTTAATAATTATCTTGATTTAGCAAACAGAATTTTATATACTAATTATAAATTTGCTCCTTTATTTTAAAAGACGTTTTGAAAACTATTGACTGTTAGAAATTTATCAAAATGTAGATCACATTGACTTTGTCCAGTCTGAATGTTGAAGATTTTGCCAGTTAATAATTAACTTTATGAATATTAATGATTGTAATTAGCAGGAAGAACATATTTTGATTGACATATGTTTGATTTGTTAAGACAGTTCAAGAAACAAGGAACTTAGATGTAGAGTTTCTAGATAAATAATGTTTAGTACCTGGCCACTTATTTAAATGATGCGGCCAGTTAATGATTAACTTTTAGAGCTACAATATTTGTAATTAGCAATAGCAGTACACAGAAGTTATAGTGGTGTGAACTTGATTGAGATATCCTTAGCAGCAACGATTTTTGGGCTGTTTTATTATTAGAATAATATACTGCAATTGCTTATTATGCAATATTTGCCCAAAAGTTAATAATTAACTAATCGTACTCAAGTTGGACAACTTGAAATTAAATACAACAATGCATACAACAATTTGTGAAAGTTTCATCTGAATATCTCAAATATTAAAGGAAATACATCAAAAAATGTTAAAAAAACACATATTTTGATCACAGCCATTCCCATATAATTACTGTATATTATTGGTACAAAATGTATTGAAAATTTCGAAACTTCAAAATAGAATAACTTTCTTACTATTCAACCGATGTGCATGATCTTGGTGTCTTTTTGGAGGTCTTGGAAAGCTTTTTCATGTTGTTGAAGTTTTTGTTAGTTTTGATGTATTTACAATATTTGTCCACATACCTGAGTGAGTGAGGAGGCGGAGTGAGTGACCTTGCAGATCGCCAGACAAACCCCACACTGGAAAATGTAAGGGGACACAAATTTGTTGTGTCCAACTTTAGTCGAATTTTACAGACTATAAACACTTGAAACTGGGAGCATAAATATTTATATATAATTGCAAGACAAAAAGTTAAGGTTACTGACCTTGAATGTGGACACACTGCACTTATCTTCCTGCCACTGTGCAAGTGCTGTGAAAACAAATCAATCCGTCAATTTAAACGTGTAACAACTAACATTTTCATTTTGTTCTCAGGAAAACAACTGTTAACGAGTAATAAACTCTAAAGTCCAATTAATTTCAAACATCGAAAACTTCAAACTCAGTCGACTCGCATTGATACTGTTACTCTTCAAGAAATGAAACGTGAATTTTAGGGCAAAATTATCGTACGAAAATACCATTTGACAAACATTTTGAGTACCAAGAAATATATATTTCTTGAGCAACGAACGCCAAACTCAGAGCTGAACATCACCGAATTCGCTTCTCAATGCCACTACACAAAATTAATCTACTTTGTACAAAAAATTTCCACCAAAACATAGCATAGCTTTTGATAGCAAAGCCGAAGCAATGCAAACAGTTGAGATGTCATGAGAGCGGGAAATATGCCCAAACGATTTGTCAGCTACTCACCGCGCGATGTGTCCAGAGTCGACTCCATGTACATACTGATACCTTCCGATACACTCCGATCGGTGGCCGCTGTCCGTACACTTGCATATTATCCTTTGGGATTTTGCAAGTTAAATAAATAGATGTAGATGTAGAATACATTCCAGAGTTCGAGCAACATAATTTTGAGCCCGTTTCCCGGAGCCATTTTCAATTTTGATTTGGGCCGAAGCAACTTGCATTCCGCCATTCGCATTCCAAAACTCAATGTCATGCTAATCTACAGCACCCGAGGTCTGCTAACTCGAGGTCTTGCACTCAAAAATATCTGTGTAACAGTCTTCCATGTAGATATGCTGTTTGTAACCGGTTATAAACAACAAACTGTCCCTCCTCGTGTCAGCATTTCGATGCACTCACGCTGAGTCGCAAAGCATCATGGGCAGTTATTTGCATATTTCCGACAATGCATCACGGTAGGGCTTCATTCAGGGGGGCCACCATGACCATGGTGGAAAATCCCCAAGACTGCTATGTTGTTTTCATTCTTTTAACTGGTGAGGGTACGTAAAAGCTGTAAGCGGTTTGGTTATAGTTATAGTTGTAGTTATAGCAGTGTTCTAGCTAGGCCAAAACGACAGGGCGCTCCGCCCTGTCATTTTTCCCAGCGCCCTGTCGTTTTTGTCTAGCGCCCTGTCGTTTTGTTTAGCACCCTCTCGTTTGCTCAGCTGCTTTCATGCTTTTTTCAAGTTAAATGCACTGAATTTCTCTACAGTTCTTCCATTCTTTGTCTCACTGGTACAAATCTTTGCAAATCCTACTTGTGAGAGTCACAAACATGTGTATTTTTCTTGTATTTGCGTTGTTCTTTCGATCGTCGATCGATGTTCGTGTTTCGGGATGCGCCTGGAACATTTCATGAAAGAGGAAACCTGGAACTATACTTAAGTGCACGTGACATGAAGGAATCAAGATGGCGGACGTTGCGTTGCGCACAAGTTAAAAGAGACGTTTTCCACACAAACTCTTCTCTTTTTTTTGCCAAAAACAGCAAGACAAGGCGGTAAAATGTACCCTCTACCAAATCGAGAATATTTTCGAGGTTTGAAGTGCCTTTAATACAGAACAGAGGTCGAAGAAAATGGAACGAGTTATCGATCGTTGTCAGAGACTTCTACTCCTTGATTCCTTGAAGCCGCCAATGCGGAAAGTCTTTCTGGTGCGAGATATTTCAACATCTTTGAATTACTGGTTAATTTATTTTTTAGTTATGGCTTCTTCTCAGTTGCAGCAATATTCAATAATAATTTAAAATTGCCAAAAAAAACGGCAAACATAATTAAAGTCCATATGGTATATTCGTTAACTTCAAAGGTCTTCAAATATGAATATTAATTATATGCAAATTAGTCCGCCCTCTCGTTTATTTTGGCTGGCTAGAACACTGTATAGTTATAGTTGTAGTTGTAGTTATAGTTGTAGTTGTAGTTATAGTTGTAGTTGTAGTTGTAGTTATAGTTGTAGTTGTAGTTATAGTTGTAGTTGTAGTTATAGTTGTAGTTATAGTTATAGTTGTAGTTATAGTTATAGTTATAGTTGTAGTTATAGTTGTAGTTATAGTTATAGTTGTAGTTATAGTTATAGTTGTAGTTGTAGTTGTAGTTGTAGTTGTAGTTGTAGTTGTAGTTATAGTTATAGTTATAGTTGTAGTTGTAGTTCAGTGTAGTTATAGTAAAGGAATAAAGGAGCGTCGCGCGTGTATCTAGACAATAATATAAAACGGAATGACGTAGTAGGACACGAGGAAAGTGTCCAGCAACACAGGCTAGGATTCTATACAGAAAGTCAAAGCGACGCTTTCCACACATAATTTCTTGATCGTTGGCTTCCTCTCTCTCCCAATAATCTAAGCGATCTGAGCCAGAACTTTGACAATAGTTGTTGACGGCGATACAACAACAGTTCCCGGTGCAGCGGGGAAGTCATGGCCACCCAGCTGCCACCCAGCGACATTCAACGCTTTCATAGCTGCAGGCAATATTTGAAATGTCAAACTCTTGTTGAAGCCAGTTGGTAACCATAGGTCCGAAAACAGAAAGCACGTTAGGTGAGAGCGAATGCTAGTCTCTTTCTCCTCGCGCTCGCATACAACGCTTTCATAGATGCAGGCAATATTTGAAATGTCAAACTCTTGTTGAAGCCAGTTGGTAACCATAGCCATAGGTCCGAAAACAGAAAGCACGTTAGGTGAAAGCGAATGCTAGTCTCTTTCATCATCGACAAAACAGAAAGGACATCATCATTCACACCTTGTCAACTATCCACATGCTATAAATTCCTTGGTCGCCGATTGGCCTAAATATACAATCAGAATTATTTAGGCCAATCGGCGGCGAGCGATTGCTGTTGTTTTGAACTAGTAGTGTAAGACTATGTCCCCAGGCCAGGGGCTATTTTTCCGTATTGGGCTTCCGAGGACGCGCGCTGTAGTGGAAATGTACGGTGGAGATCCTTCAGGACTTGTTGGTAGAAAGGGCTCGTTTAATTCGCTCTCTTGTTCGTCTAAAGATTGTTTATCTGGCGTGGATGTTTCTAGGACAAGGCTTGTGGGAGTGTGAATGTACAACGGGTCAGCCCCTGGGGTCAGCAAATGGAGGAACGACAGGCTGTTGTTGTTGTCTGGTTTCTCGAAGAATGGCTCGACCAGAAGCGCTGGGCTCGGTAGGTTTATTTTGCTTACAGTGTCCGTCACAGGTTGTTTCTTGATTGTTTTCTTCAGTCCGAATTATTCTATGGCTTCTTGTGACGATCGGTGACCGGACAGATGCGTTTTCTTTGTCTTTAGATCGGTAAGGCATTCACATACACGCCACACAATAATATTTATCGATAATGTAAACAATATTCATTTATACTATTTATACTACTAATATTGAATTCAAGACGGTTCGCCCATAAGAAGTTTCGCCCTCAACCAGTTCGCCCATAAATCAAAGACGTTTTGCCCATAGATAGGTTCGCCCTCAACCAGTTCGCCCATAAATCCAAAAGACGTTTCGCCCATAGAAAGGTTCGCCCTCAACCAGTTCGCCC
>JAOBYG010851021.1:0-13724 GCA_025403545.1 Epizoanthus stellaris | reverse complement strand
AATACAATGTAATGCAGAGCATTGCATTGCCATGGTATTTTTTGTACCATATTAGCCCAGGGGAGGGGGACAATGGGACCCCCCCATGATTTTTCATACGGATAAAGATAAAGACTTGGTATTTGGCATGCAATTAGCTTAGACCTATCGAAATATACTCCATGGTAACAATTATGCATCGCTTGATTGGTGTTGCTATAGTAACAGCATTTGAAAATGAACGTCCGCCATCTTTGCCGCCATCTTGGATTTTTCGATTTTTGAAATTTTGACCAATTTTAGTAAAACAAATAAAATAGCTAAAAACAACGATTGTGGGCAAAACTAACGAAATTAATTATATAGACCAAAAATTATTTAAAATGTTTACAACCTTTTGTAATATTCTGAAGCAAGTTCTAATTTGCATAATTCATTCTGAATAAATTATGAAAGCTGACGTCATTTAATTAGCGTCAAACGATGTCTTATTTATTAGGCTGCCGCCACAGCAAGTTTCATGGCACTTGCTTTAAAGACAACAATTTCTTAGGATGGGGTCCGATTGGTCTCAACGATGAGTTTATACTCAACGAACCAAAAAGTTCCGTCTGAGTACCACGGAGTCAGTTGGCGGTGGGAGAATACACAATTTTACCACCATTTTAAAATGAGAGTGTTGCTCGTCCTATTGCTGCTGCTAGCCGTATTATTCCTGTTTAGCAAAAGTGGAGCAGATGAAGTGGTAGAAGGAAATGACAGAGCTGATAGCAATACTGCTCCATTGCAGAGGTAAGGCATAGTAAGTCGTATATATGAACAACTGACAATATCAAGAGTTAGATGTTGTGTTTACTGAACAGTTTTGCTGGGCAGAACCTCTTACAAAATACACTGAAGACTCAAAATGTTTGGAAAGTCAATGCATGTAGTCGGCTGTCGGCTGTTAAATTTCAGAACATTATCTTTTTATGGAGATAACTCTTGATAATCTCAACTTGTTGGTATATGTTCAAGGGGTATATTTTAAAATAGTGACTCGATTTACAACTTCAGTGAACACAACACCTCTTAAGGGCAAAATCGCCACGTGAAGAAACCGGGTTCTATGTGGTTAATCGAAGACGTTTTCTACAACAGATATAATTACTAGCTTATAGTACAGTCGATCATGAGATTTGAAAATCATGCATCAATTTTGAAAATTGTAAGTTATGGAATTATTATTTGTCATTCACAAAAACGATTAGTCTTGCTAAAAAGATGACTTAAATCATCATATTGCATTTTCTGCAGATACCCCGGCATGAGTGTTCACTTCTCACATTAATTGCTGATACAACGTTTGTCTACATCTCATCTAAGATGCACTGGTTTATTTAAGTCATTTAGACGCTGCAGACAAAAGATAACGAATTCATTCTTTTGCTGTTACAAGAAAGACGCAGTACATGGGTAAAACTAAACGACCAATAACCGGAACACAAATATCACATATATATTACTATCACTGAACTTATATTAACTTCAAACGCTATATATAGCTGGGAGTGGCCATAGTTTTCAAGGCCCTTCTGACAACCTTAAATTGAATGGCGAATTAAGAAAAACATGCGAGTATATATAGAATGCAAACGTTACTTGTAGATGTTGAACAACTCCTCCGTTAGAGATACGAGGATGGCTAGCAGCTTGGTGTACCATCCTTTGTATATAGAATCGCATTTAAAAATCATTAACCGTGGATGTTTTCCTGTTACAAATCAAGCGGTGCGTGGAGTTTGTTTACCATTAATTTTTCACTGAAGTGTAACGTAACTTGTATTTAGCATATATATAAACTATGATATTGCTTAGGCGGAGTATAAATAGTTTAGTCATGAGATAATAATGCTTGAAGTGTACGATTAGAGACTCATTAATAATTCAAACTTTTAAAACAAGGAAAACACAGAATCAAGAAAACAATAATCATAAAGTTAAAGAAGTTTCGAAAGCAACGTCAAATGTCATTATCTCAGTTGATTGAAACATATTTTATATTCCCGACATCGGTGAATTCGACAACTTAAACTAGGATTATCATCAATATACGCGGCCAAATGCAAAACCGCCATCATGAAAATTGTACAGGTTGCGCGCTGCAAATTTAAATAAACAATATAACCTCCAAAAGCCACGTTATTGACCTATTAGTTTTCAAGTTACTATCACCAATCGCCTCTGTCGCTCCTAGCAGCAGCAGAGTAGACGCTAATGACATAGCAGAAGAAGTCAACGAGGAAGATTTCGCCATTCTTGAGAAGAGGATACCTGCTGATGATAGGTAAAGTTATTTTTCAAGATTAATTAAAAAGTATTATCGTTAGTAAAAAATTCAAGTTATTTAAAATAATATTATAACATTTGTTACAAGTATTTATTTATTAGTAATTTGCCATATATAATATCAGTTTCCAACAATAAAAAATGGGATTTGTAATTATTACTATTACTTTTATTATTATTATTATTATTATTATTATTATTATTATTATTATTATTAGTTATCGTAATTTATAGTAACATTGTTACTTAATTCTTTTAGCTTGTACGAGGGGTATAAAATATAGAATATTTGTATGCAGTTGCAAACGATCGGCATTCCTGTTGTTTTGGGGTTTTTTTATTGTCGTTTAACGCGCAAACAAGTAAGAAGGGATAATAGAGAGGAGGAAGAAAGAACCCCTACAGTTAGCATATTCTAGTTCGCAGGGTTTTAAGCAACCAAAACCATCGCGAATTATTTGAAGCTCTCATCCGCTCGTCATTGTCTGTTTCACTGCCGGTTGACAAACTGATCAGCATGGCGAAAAGTGAACCTTTGGAAACACTCGATGCCGTTTCGGTTGATGTATCGACACTGGTGAACTATCAACTCCAGTTAGCAAACGAGCAAAACGAAGCAGTGATGCAGCTCTTGAGCGGCCGTTACATTTTGTCATTACTGCCGACTGGTTTCGGAAAGAGCCTGATATTCCACTTATTTATGCTATTAGAAGCAAACCTTGCAGTACAGGTGGCTTGAGATGAGGAGAAGAAGCCTTACATCATATTTAGTTACTTGAGTAGTTTTCGATCGAAAATCATAAAATCCTGTTTGGTTTTATAAAATATAGGTTTCCGCAGAGGTCCGTGCGGTGAAGAAACGACGTAAGCAAGGCCAAAGGGCGTAATGCTGCGAACAATAGGATAATTGCAGGCGATCTGTCTTCCTCGTCTCCCCAATCCTGATTTTTCCTTTTGCGCCCTATAAATCAAATAAGAACGCCTGTTACGCAGATTAACTAACATCCCGATTACAGCGACGCTATCCCTGGTCGTGACAGACGCAGACGAAGGCGTAGACGCCGCCGCCGCCGAAGGAAATATGTTGACCATCATTGGTGGTCATGGCCGTGGTGAATGAGAAAAGCCATTCATAAGGTACTGTGACAAACTCGGGCCATTCCTAAGGTATACTATTACAGGTAGACTGCAAAATAGCTCCTTCCTTTGCCATAAATCGGGAAGTCCGAGCGAGTGAGAGATTGGGGAGAGAAATAAGTAGCGAACTCGCTCGGACTGCCTCATATTCGGATTTCTGGCGAAGAAAGGGACGGGTTTGCATCGCTGTAACTCAAACAGTATTTGTGTTGTTACATTTGTATTCCCGTTATTACAATTTAGGTTGAAAGTTTTATTACATTTTGCATCGAATTTTATTACATTTTGTGTCAGTAAAAACATTATTACATGTTGCGTCAATCTTATTACATTTTGCTTTAGTATTGCATCTTGGGTCGTAATGAAATTGTTTCGTTGTTGTATGATACAATATTTACTAATTTCAAAAACGATTTTTTTGGCTCCCACAAAAAACATGTTCAAGGAAACAACATCATCATCAACAACAACAACAACAACGACGACGATAATAATAATAATAATAATAATAATAATAATAACAATACTAATAATAAAAATATTAATAATAATAATAATAATAATAATAATAATAATAATAATAATATAACATAGATTGCGAACTGTGGGAAGCGGACGCTCTTGGTCATCCGGCAATAATAATTATTACCTTTAATTTTATGTTTTTGTTCCGAGTTATGATATCTCAATTCCCGCCTTCCCATGGAGATATGTGCTAATCTGCAAATCATGTCGGTTTTCTGTTAATTGTTTAGCGGAACTTTGATTTTTGCGCCCGTGTTAATTAATTTGCAATTTGGGCCGCTGTCTTTGCATCTAAGAGTTGGAACTCTATAATATTTACTAAACAATAAGATGTTGCTTTATTTGTGTGGTTCGGTGTTCTTTCGCTTTATAATTTAGTACATGTTATGTATTATATTAAATTTGGTGGGGCCGGGCAGTGATTTTAGAGCTGATATTTTGCTCCTTGATTCCGCTCCTCGTTTGCCCTTCCTGCGGTCAGAAACCCAAGGAATATCAAAATTATAAGGCAATAACCTAAAGCCGCTCTACCGCGTAGTGCATGATGACTTAGGTATTTCGCCGTTTCATGCCATTCATTCAGTATAATTTAATTTTGTGTCTTTGTATGTACTTAGTATACACTCGCATCTTTCCATCAAGACGCTGTTTCTTGTGTCGAAGATTTATACAGCGTTCAGACTTGTCACATGTTGCTGCATTTTCACAGGCTTACGGAATATTTAATTAATGGTATACTACCAAAGCAAGTAGCCAATTCAAGTTTTGAGCTAGTCTGGACAATTTGAACACCGAAATGTTTTTCAAACATGATTAGTATAAACTTGTTTAGAGTCTAGTCTGAGCACGGTATTAGTTAGCTATAAATATGTTATGGCGAGCTATATATAGAAGTAAATGTCAAGAAAGTTGCGTTCAAACGAGTTTTTTGCTGAAATGTCGTGAAATGAACGTGACTAACGTGATGTTTTGAACATAAACTGCAGGATAAATCCGTCAGCAAAACAGAGCACTTGTGGTTAGCACTTGCGGTCACTACTGCGTCGACTGTTCAAGCACTCGGGAAATGTATATTCATCCGGGCGGATTAACAAAGAGCTGAAGTGTTATGTTTTTTCCCCGCGCTGTGAAGATGGAAGTTTAGTTGATGTCTTTAACGTTAGCAGTTCACCGAAGCTTTGGCTAAGCTTTGGCTAAGCTACACTGATTAATGTTTTTAATGTTTTAATTATGTCTTTAATATGGCAAAACATAGCACCGGCCGCATTGGAATGGTCCCCTTCACTGACTCAGAAACAAGTGCTACAGACTACTAATACACGCTTATTGAATTATTCCAGAATTATCAGAAGGTACCCGATCACTTCTGTCATTTGTTCTATGAATCTATTCATTCTGGCTTAGTCGACTTGTAGCGAAAAGGGAGAAAGGGTAAGATATTCAAAAGACAAACATGTTGTTTACAGCCATGACAGTATTGACTATTGTCGTGCGTGGGGCAAATATATATTTACTCGTATTTACATATTGTTATTGCCGACCGACCCCTTATGGTCACGTGGTCACTTTATTTCAGAGTGTTTATTTTCTTTGATTGACGATTACAAAAAAGATGCAAATTAACGTGTGCGGAAGTTCCATTTTCTATCACCGGATAGAAACAATGATTGACGTCACGCTAGCGCGCGTGTGTAGCTGACGCTTCCTACTTTCAAAATGGCAAGTGCGCAATAAAATGTTTCTCTTCTGAACTAATTTCTTTTTCAAACACATATTTTCTAAAAGCATTAAAATATTGTCGCTTGTGTATCTAGACTCTAATAGAAACCGAATTTACGTAGCAAGTCGAAAAACGGAGAGAAAACTGACAGCTACGCCTTGTTTTTTCTCTACATGTTCCTCGTGTTCTACTACTTCATTCCAGTTTCTGTTATTGTGTATATACACAAGCAACACTATTTTACTCCTTTATTGACACATTCTTCTATTTCACAAAAAAATTGACAAAAAAAGCAGTAATCCACACGGAGTCCGCTTCCCGCAATCCGCAATCCATAACCCGCAACCCGTATTTACCGATAGCTCTCTTAAACGATCGCTTTGCAACAAAATAAGCAGTAAGTACTATGCGTAAAGCTATTGTCCCACCAAATAACCCCGCAACAGCTCAAAATCTATTTTATATAACCGCCGTTCCGGTGTCAAATTTCAGTGCCCCACACAATCTTGTTCCCAGAGCCCACATAATTTTAGGCCTGAGGCGAGGAACGGAGGGTTCTGGGAGCATCCACAGGAAAAGTAAGCAAGCCAACGACAATTATACATGGACTTCTCAATGCGCATGCGCTGTCGTGTGGTAGCTCCCAGAGCCCTTCTTACCTCGCCGCAGGCCTAAAATAACGTGGGCTCTGGGAACTAGGTTACGCCCCACGCCACCTCAACCAATCCCAGACGAGATCAAACCAGTGAATTTCAAGTTAATTGGAATCCAACCAATTCCAGATGTTCCAATTAAGTTAAACTCACCGGTTGGACCATATTTTGAGACCCTCAAAACCCTCATGCGGTATTAGCGTCAAAAGCGTATCTATTTATTACACCTCAATTTACGATGGATTTGATTTAATTGTTTCAGGGTGAGGATGTTGATCAGAAACAAGCACTAAGGTCCAGGAATCCAGGATTGAACAAAAACAGTCAAAGAGGGTTTATATATTACATTACGAAGAACGGCATTACAGGAATTTGTGCTAATTCTATATTAGTAGTTGCTCTACCCACGGAATTTCTGTGACTATTTAATGAAATTTCAATCTTATGCAACTTTTATGTTTGAAAGTGTCCCCGTTTTATATGTTTTAGTAGACTAGCGTTTGTTTATTTGGGGGGATGGAGACTGGTATCATTTGACAACACTTGTGCGTATTTCTTATATTATAGGTTTTCTATTTTGATTCAAAGGGAAGTTTGCGAATGCGGCAATTGGGACTTCGTACTGGACAATAGAATGTCTAGGCGCTCACGGTATGAAATGTTGTGTGAGAAGAATTTTGAAGGCCAATCTACACGAAGGATACATTATCGACTTTGACCATTGATCATTAAATATTAAGAAAGTTATGGATGGGGGGGGGGGGAGATTATTCCTCCCCCAGGCTGAGAGTGCTAAAAAAAAACCAGGCTAGATAGGGTTAACCCTTAATGAAGCAGTCCTTATCGTTACCACTGACTAATTTTCTGCCAATAAACAGTGGAAGGTGTTGTTATACCCGAGTTTACAAAAATTAGGTTCTTTTTTCTAACCCTTAGGGGACTCAATCGCTTCAAGCAATATTATCTGACGTCATAACTACGCCATTACTACGTAATCTACCTATTATGTGGCACCCTTGAGTACTATGATGGAAGGCCACAACTTTAAATAGTAATAAAGCTAATTGTTTTTCATCTGTTAACTCAAAAACTATACGGTAACTCAAACAAAAGCAAAGTACATTACAAACTATGTATTATGTTGTCATTATGACGCCATAATCAACTAGTGATTAAGTACATTATAATTAAATAGACCTTGTGACTCTCAACACCCATGCCAAATTCCATCACTTTATCCGCAACAATAAAAAAGTTATGGTGAGCAGCCAAAAAAGACCGGGCTAGATAATGTTCATTCCTAGTATAGTGAAAGGCTGATTTAGCAGAAATTATTAAAGCATTTCGTAGTGTTTGTTTTCCGGATTTCACATTTCTGACGTCATTCCAAAATTAAAATTCGTGTATTTGTGATGTAATATGTCATAATTACAATTACTAACTACAGTTCGGTTGGTAATCGAATAATTATTTATCATATACCAACTTTCGTTTCCTTATCCCTCATAGTTTCAAAATAGCAGGCACCTGGCACATTCTGCTTCCCCTTAGACAAACTACCAAAAGCACAGTCTTAAAGGGTTAATAACAAAAATGGTAATTCGTTCAAGAAGCTCATATAGAAATTATAAGATCATTAATTAATTAAATAAATAAATATTTTAATTCGTGTTCAAAGCAGTTCAAATTCAACCTCACTCGTTTTCAGGGTCCCTCTGGGTTTGATCTGAAAGGGTCACCCTACCTAAATGCAGGTTACTAATTCGCAGACGCGAACGAGGTTGGCTCAAATAGAGTCTTGTAGATTTCGACAAACTGATCTCATCTGTGACCGTTATTACTCTGAAAATGAGGTAATCGCGGTAAAGATCATGTGGCAATGGGAGCCATAGTTACTATTGTATCAACGATATGAAGGATGTGAAGGAAGCAGTTACCGAACCGAGAAGTTCCGTATCACATTGCAGAATTGCTTAGTTGCAATATCACAACGCGTACCGCGTACCGCAATCGCCATTTTAAGATGAGAGTGTTAGCCGTCTTCATCTTCCTTTTTGCAAGTTTGTTCTGGTTCAGTAATATTGGAGCCGATGAAGAGTCAGAAGAATACATCAGAGATGCATCTGGTAGCGACTTTGTTCAAGAACTGTGGTAAGGTGTACTGTTAGTCTATCGTTTATACTAGTCATATTAGTCTAGGTACTTTATGGATCTTAGAGCCTCTTTATCAAATTGGAAATGCCATTTGAAATTATTTTCTTAATTAAGCGATTCATAAGATCTACCGATTAATTATTAGATATAGTTATTTGTAGATAACAGATCTACGATACCGATAGGTGTAGCGCATAAGAAGTCAGCAGACCAAAATCTTCGGCAAATAGAGAGAGAGGACGTATGGTGTTTGGCAATGCCGCCACCGCTGTCCTCGTTCGGCCTGTTTAGAAGGGAGGTGGCATGGAAACCAGGCAGTGCAAAGGATTCCCTCTCATCTTTTGTCCTGAGCCATGTTTCCGCAAAGGCAATGGCATCGAAATGGAAGTTAAGCGAAGCAAGATAGCAATCGATTTCTTTTCTTTTGTGTGCATTGTTTTGTGAAACTGATGTGGAAATAAATAACCGTTGAACCGTTAAACCTTTGGCAAGATATTTGACTGTTTTGGTTTTCATACATTTATTTAGTTCGTTGTTAGTTTTCAGAAATAATATTTTTCAATAACAATTTCCTACTAATCATACTGAATTCATGATTTCACTTCGGTGAACTGAAATAATTTATTTGATTTCTGGCTTTGGTTAAAACTTTACTGATATTACCTAGTGACAATCGTTTTGTCTCAGTAAAGTAAAACATTATCTAAACCTCATACGATTGCATCCTAGCATATTAATTTTGTGTGAGAAATTAACGTAACTCACAGTGCAGGCAGTGACTAATTACAACTGGCCGTAGACAATGCTCTGCTTATTCTGGGATAATATTTTACAGTTTAAAATGATTATGATGGATTGTACAGAGAGTCGCCATGAAAGACCATTAACCGTTAAAGTTTTCCTGTTACAGACTAAGATATATATATATATAGCTGTTAAGTTACCATAAATTTCAAATACTTAATACGAACGAACACGAACCTTATATTGTGTGTTACTCCTTTTATTCTCACATGACTTGAAAATGTTTAATTTGTGCGATTATAAACTCGTTTAATAATAATTCATCAGTAAAAACAAGGTAAACTGTAACCAATATCAAATTCAATGTGCGTACTCAGATATGCAGAAGAAAATTGGTCCAATGTGCCATCGCTTCAAAAATTCCGAATAATCAAAACAAAGGACTTCTGAAGCGATCAAACAACGGATTTGGGAGTGGTAAACGTTATGTATAACAGCTATGGTATGACAATTCCTTCCAGATAAACAGCTGTGTACTTTTACGACTAGGGAAGTATAACCCAGTAGAATTACAGAATCTCGTAATATAGACCAGTGTGTTTTCCGGGATTAAACAACTCTTAGATCGATAGGCCATTTGCCGGAACAGAACTGCAATATCCACTCGTGATCGGGTCATTGATCGTGTAACTACGTAGATGTAAATAGAGAGAGTGCATTTCGGTTCTATTTTCAAAACCACACATCTTCTCGTGATCTGAGCAACATTTCATTCAATTGGAAGCCACTCGTGATGTATTATTCTTGCCTCTCTCCCACATCCCCTTACCACGAAAATAATTATCGAAAGTATTGCCGTATAGTTTCCAAATAAGAAAAGTGTTTAATAACTATTTCAAAAACGGTTATCTGGAGCATTGTGCATTCGTGCATTGTGTATTCAGTTCGTACATACTCATACCGAAATGAATTGTGGTTGTTCTTTCTGGTCGAGTTGATGGAGTTGTGAATATAAATATATCTACAATTTCCCATTTTTGGACTATAATTAACCACAATTATTTTTTATTTATGTATGTACAAATGATCAACATACGATTGTACTATAAAGTACGAAAATACGAATGCCCTGTGTTTGATTGCATATTTCCAAGACGACCGTTTATAAAATAGCGGTATGCATCAATTGCCATGCTGTTGAAGCTGGTTCATTACTAGCTGCAGTGCTCGCACTCGTTTGCCCCGCAAACAATGCTTTTCTAATAGTGAACAATATATCTTTGTTACCATATGTTTTTACTTCTAAAATGTATATATTTTTGTACTTCTAAAAAGCAACATCTCTATCACAGAATAAGCATATATGGAAAAGCCAAAGCTTTTGTTTTCGAATGTGACTTATAAAATACGACCTGATTTATTACTACTAGCACCAAGCTGGAAGCCAATGACATCGAAAGAGAAGCTAAAGAGGAGGATTTCGCCACTCTTCAGAGGAGGATAGCTGCGGATGATATCGATAGGTAAAGTTGAGAGCAACGTGTTACTTGTTATTGCAGATTTGCTATATGATATATTTATCAGCAGTCCCTTCAAAAGAAATAGTAACATATTAGGCCATAGGGTAATGTAGCAGACGGTCAGAATATCATAGGGATTATAGGACGCATAGTTATAAAAAAGAAGTTGACTTTTCCAATCTTCTCATAATAATTTTGCATCGTAATCCATTTCTGCTGCTGGAATCCAACTTCAGTTGTTTAAGGGTAATTGGTAGATGGCGGGTGTCTGGTCGTTCATGTGTATTATAATGGTGAAGGGCATTCTAGTGATCCTTTATTGGTGTCCAATAAAGCACGGGAAGTGTTAAAATACCAACGCAACACTAAAAAGTCATGACTTGTGATGGAAAGATAGACGTGATACGTTATCCAGGAAGAAAGTACGCGATTCACTATAAAACAAACAAATTGTTTGCGATTCATTATCAGTCCCACCGTAAGCCTTGTCGTGATTCGTTTGAAGGGATCGTTCGTACCCTATATTGAATAGCCTGCTTTTGTGCCATTAATTGATCGTGATCATTGATATGTTTATAGATAAATGTATTGGATGATTGAATTTTACTTGCTATATGGCCACGTACGGGAATTCTCTCGATAAGAAAATGTTTCAGAATACTTATTTTTGCTCAGTAATCCTCGCCAAGGGCGGATAATTACAGACAGTTTCAGTTTGGTTCCAGGTATGTCCTTTCATTTCGGTAAAAAGGCCAACAATTTTGATCAAGGAAAAAATGTGACTGTTGAAAAACACAACTTTTATGGACATACATGGGCAAGGAAGCGTTTAACTGAGAGTTAAAATCAAGGTGTTTCCCCATTATCAGCGCCAGTTCTATTTTTTGGTTGCAAGTTTGGAAAATGGAACTATTGAGGACATTTAAAATGATGAATATATATAGAAAAAGCTTCTCTGGTTAAAAGTGTTTTTTTTAAAACGTAATATCCCTACATTTCGGTCGAGACTACGACCTTGTTCAGGGGAAGTGATACAAATATGCGAAATCAAGATCTTAAAACGTATGCAAATCTAAATTATTTTGTCAGTAAAAGTTAAAGTTAAATATTCATGGGGCAAGAAGGCCCCGTCGTCACGGTTAAGCGAATTGTCACGCATGTTAATTTCCCACGCTTCTAAAACTCTCCTATTGCGCCAAATTGTCACTAATGAGAAGAACTTCATCACTGTCCCAGGAGTCTCATGGCTAGTTTTTCGACAGCGATGTTCTTTCCACCTCGTTCCAAATTTTCGTTTTGTTTCGCCAATGAATAGCATTTATCGCAATCACCACATGCGATTGATTAGACGACTCCTCTCGTGTCCTCTTTGGACACCGGCTAGGGTTTTGGAAACCCAAACCCATACCTAGACAAGGTGTACGTCCAAAAAGCGAAAGACTGTGGACGTACATCGGAAAATATAATTAACCGTACTTATTCGCCCTTGTCCTCCCGTGCTCCAATGGTTTTATATAGATTAAATAATTATAGTGCATTTTATTATCATTGACTTACACTTGTTTTGGCAGTGCCGAACACGAATCTGGGGATTTAATCGACGGTATTCCTCGCAGTGATGGACGGAAGCTAGGTCGCCGCGGCTTTTGGTTCAGTCGCCGCCGACGACGTACACGTCCTGAGATGAAGTGGTGGACCTGGAAAGGAAGGAAGAACTAGATTCCTAGGTACTAGCATAAACTCTCGATATTTTGTGCCCTATCTCGCACACTTAGTGCTACCGGCTCTTTCCATTAAAGAGTCTTTTCGGACCAAGCAGTCAGCTTTCAAATGGGAAGCAATGGTTTTTTAATCGATTCCGGTCAGATTTGCTATTCTTTAGCAAGATTTTTTGACCATTAAATCTGCAGGTGCACACTCTGTCAGTGTAGTTGATTTTGACATTATTCATGATTTGAGGCAGCCATAATATCAGTGACATGTCTCGCAAATTCTTAGAATTTTCATGCTCTGATAATTTGCAGTTGATGCACGCTTTTTTTGCATAATAATCATAGTTTTTGCGAAGCATTACTGATTTATTGATAAAGTCACGATGACGTCCCAAAAATCAAAACTGGTGGGGTTGGGGTTGTGCCATCGCATAACTGCAATGATGAAAATTGCTAGTAAATTTTAGATTGGCAATGGTGTAATTATTGACCATATAAAAATAATTCGTTTTGTTATAATTTGCTTTAACTATTGCCGAGTTACTCACCGCGGGTATTTTCTGTTCCCCTTTCCCCCTAACGCCTGTATCCCATGAACTTGAAAATGCCCAGACTGGATGTCCATTCGATGCTCTGCATTTAAAAACGTATTCTCATAATTTGACAAATATATGTTTATTAGTAATAAGATTGCATTCGTAGAATGAAAAGCATTGATGCACTCCAACTATTGCTGGCACTAACGAAGTTTTCTTTCACGTACCTATTATTCTTTCAGCCTGAAGACGATAAAGAAAACGGAAACAGCCCACAAGGATTTGGCTAAAATAAATTAAAGTAGATTAATTAAAAAATTGGCTAATTTGCCATCATGTTATGTGATATTGATTGAGTTTCCAGCAATTATTGGAACGCGTCTTACGACTATTACGATCATATTGTCTCACAGTTATGTTCTAATATTATAATTTTGGATAACTAAAGTCCATTTCTAAACTTTCGATACCATTTGTAGTCAATAAAGACTCTTCTGTGATGTCACCAAAAACCAACAAAACGGCCAACATATGCAAATAGAGGATTCGTGACTTCATGTGATGTCATACTGGACCTGTCAACATGTTACAGTAAACATTTTGTATGTGCTGTTTACCATACAAATTTCATTACATTAGCCTATATAGTTCTGGAGTTAAAGGTCCGGGCACTTTCTGTCCTTCAGTTCCCGAACACAGAAACCCACCCCATCCCA
>JAOBYG010849910.1:0-13724 GCA_025403545.1 Epizoanthus stellaris | reverse complement strand
GCCACCTCATTGGCTGAATGTACTGCTGAATTTAATGTATTGTAATGTCTTTGTTTTTGGTTATTCGACACTCATGCAAAACCCGCTCTATTTGTATTTGTATTATTTATATCCTTAAGCCGTTAAGAAAACCAACCAATGAGCTGACAGGGTTAGCCTGTATAAATACGGTCATCTTATCTTAATATCGTTCTAAACCAACCTATGTGTAATGATAAAGAAGGATAGGAAACGAATAGGAATGATAGATAATGAATATAAATGATAGATAATGATAGGCAATGCAATTGCACAAGCAAATGAGATCAGGGGTAATGATGATGGAGCTCTTGGAGGATAGGTAATGAATAGGAACGATAGAGAATGATAGAGAATGATAAGCAGTTCAATAGCACAAGCAAATGAGATCAGGGGGTAATGATGATGGAGGATAGGAAACGAAGCGGAATGGTAGCGAATGATGAGGAACACTGAGAAGCCCGAGGCCGCGAAAGAGAAAGAGGTGGAAAAATTAGGCGGGGGCGAAAAAGAGCGGGAAAGATGATGAAGACGTTATTTTCGCATACAAGATGAGATACTTGACAGGAACTCTAATCTAGACGAAGATGTAAGTTGTTTATTTTTTAAAACTAGTAAACACGTGACATTACTGCCATGACAGATAAAACGTGTCGTAAGAGTTGTAGAAATACAGAGTTATGTTTTAACTTCTCATACTAATCGTTTTTAGCATGTATCACTATATAAATTAGTTCGGCTATATACAGCTATTTGAACTGGAGTAAACTTGGAATTCCATCAATAATAAATACAAACTCTTCTGCAAATCTTCTCTCAAGGAGAAAATAAAAACTGACATTCTTAATTCTTACTGATACTTCTAAATATATTTTTTCTTTTTGTGTGCTCTTCGTATGTTTGCATGTTGTAATTAAATAAAATCCGTCGAACACATTATAATTATAATTATAAAATCCGACCAACACATTGCTATCATAACTTAGTCTTATACTATTTTGCAGACTGCCGGTATCGTACATTGTACACTTTTTGCATGTTTTTTCTTTCTTTTATTGTATACCTGTAGATATGAAATAAAGTTGTTGTTGTTGTTGTTGTTGTTGTTGTTGTTAACAAATGTTGTTTGGAGCCAGCACTGTGCATTCGTACATACCCAGACCGAAAGGAATTGTGGTTGTTCTTTCTGGCCGAGTAGGTGCGGTTATGAATGATATATCCATGCTTCCCCAAGGTCTGACAATACATTTGTCACCAGAACCACAACTATTTTGTGTATATACAAATGATTAATACTCGACTCACCTATGTACGAAAGTACAACCTTTTTGAAATAGCTATATAATATGATTCATGAAACGTAACAGCCGCTTTAAATGTTCAAAGAGTGAAAATGGCGCAAATCCTATCCCAACAATTTTCTTAACATTTACCAAAATATTCTCCTGGTAATGTCAAACACAATCAAATCAAATCAAAGAGTCACCGATTCATTTGTGCGTTATTAACATTTGAAGATCAAAAATAGGGCGAGATTACTATTTTATTGTTGCCATGGTAACCAACACTGGTATGATATGATTCACAAATTTAACAATGGCGGCAATAAAAAGTATATTGCCAAAGAGTATTTTCAACTTGAATAGTATCGTGAGGCTTTAGTATCCTCATTCCAACACGAGGACTCCCAAACTGCTTGAGCCACCTTAATGTATGTGACAACAACAAGACAAGCTATGAAACAAACTCTGATATAACTGATTCGAAAAATGCACCGTCTTTTTCACAGTTGTATTGGTTTTGTTAGTGGCTTTAGTTAGGGTAAGATAAGTTCTATTTTCACTGCTATTTCCATACTGATATCAGATATTATCAAAACCAAAAAGCATGGAAGACATAACCTTGACCGGCTGCCGCATTCGCGGTTTAAATTTAGACGCGGAATATTGTTGGCTATGTTACGTACTCTCAACCGATAACAGCTTCACCTCAAGCACCAGCAAAAAGGAAGCCGCCTTTTAAATATAATCTCCATGTTAAATAATTCTAAAACAATAATCTTATCATTGATAAATCCAACAAAATCAGTTCATATTGCACACCCGCATACTTTATTATTGCCCCAACAGAAAAATTAAACCTTGTCTTCTCGAAAATAGTAACTACACGATTATTTACGTTAAATTTGACACGTTCGCATCATACGTCGAAATACTAATACGTTAATACCACATTTTCTAAGAATGTCTTTGTATATATCTTTGAAATTACTTTGTATTAATTCGAATATTGACATCGGTTCGCATCGTGTATAATATATTTCTATCAGATAAAATCACTTTTTAAGGCAATAGAAACATCACGATACATGATTTCGTTGCATGTTTTCAATAAAATTTAACTGAAGAACCAGTTATTTGAATACAAACTTTTGAAACTTATTTACCGAGCTATAAGAATAATTCGAGAAAGTTTGCATCACTAATCTGTAAATCAACTGATAAATCGTTGAAATTTGACATCGATTAGCTCTAATCTCTACAGTTTGCACAACTCGATCGAAAACTAATTAAGTTGTGAATGTCTTTTTGTTCACACACGTCCAGCGACAGTGTATAACCACAGATGCGGGGAAATTGGTTTGTATTTTATTCTTATAAAACCAATAAACTGACAGCTGTAAAGTTAAATGTTGTCGATGCTATATTTTGACACTTTTATTAGAGCTTTGTAACTTTATTCAGAGAGAACACGGAAGATGCAAAGAGTTCAAAAATCCGAATTTGAATGTTTAATCACCGAACCTTTTCAAACTTTAAACACTTTACTAAAACTAGAATTATCCTCACTTTTGAACCAGGTAACGAAAAGGTGTTTAGAAGATGTTGCTCATTCCGCTGCTTATGTCAGAACATCAGTTTTGGTGTTGAAGCCGCAGCAAGACAGTTTGAAGATGTTTAAAGTTACTACGTTTGATACCCTGTTCCACCAACCCATGGTTAATCAGTTACATCAAGCACTTTCCCTAAACAAAATGGCGGACGCAAGACGCCTGCCGTTACTCAGACAGATTGACTGATTTGATACGGGAGCTATCATATCACAGCTTAACAAATCATAGCAAAACGAAAACTTAGTCTGCTAGAAAAACTTTACAGAGTGGAAATGATCTCTGCATGCTTAATACTGATATTTGTAAACACATTTCATTATTATATACGGCTTTTTACCGATTGTGAGTCCGCAATTTAAACTCATCTCAGACATCTTATCTTGATGACGCCTAGTTGCATGCACGGAGCTCCGATTTGATTGCTTTTAAAACAAAAGAAAGGGATATCTTTAATGTAAAAATGGACTGTTTTCGTAATCATCTACGACCACAATGGATTGAAAACTAAATCTAAGGTATCTCTCGACGAATTATACTCTCGATGTTGTTGTGTAAATCTAACATTGTAAGAAGGCAAACCACGATCATCATTTAGCGCGTATATTATCTCATCTCCACCCCTTAACACATCCAGCTTCAGTATTATTCATGCTTTACATTAACAAGAGCAAAAAACTTGTGAAATTATAATATAACAATAGTCATTGAACTCGTATAGCGAATAAAACAATTTATAATCATACACTCTTGTTGAACCTCACAATAGCGGCAATGTAGACGCAAACTTTACCACGAAAATATTAAATTTTTATTGTCCAGTTCGCAGTTTTTGATATTTAAATGTAAACAAGAACTCTCCCGCGACGTTATCCCTCTTGAATGTGAAAGCAAAACCTCGTTTAGATATATATTTTTAGATATATTTATAACTTTTACACTCATCCTTAACAACACCTTGTTCCTGGGCAAGCATCGCAATTTTGAGTTTTCTGCGTATGCCGAAATATCAAAAGAGAATTGATTTAGCTTGATTTCTGTTCCCTATGAATTGTTTAACTATAGGTGGCGAAGCGTGTATCAGCATTATCTTACGCGTGTGCAGTGTCAAGTTAACTATAGTTACGCATGTGAAATCGCCAGATATAAAAGGCAATAATTTTAATTTAAGATTAAGTTTTAGACTGACTACAATAGTGATTGCATAGTCGAAACTTTCGATTTAAGAAGTCAAACTCCTTTAATAATATTAAATACGAGTTATTATGTCAAAATTTGTTTTCAATTTAGTCCAGCTTGAAGTTAACAAGTGACAACCAATTGAACTAATATTAAAACGTGCAAGATCATATTTGTAATCAAGTTCGAGTTTCTAAGATTCGGTTCCAAATGCGCGTTATCAGTAAAGCAGATGCCGCGCCAATGACACTGTGGCTCGTTTTATCTCTTTCTTAAATATTAAAACGCGTAATTATGATCAGTCTTACAAACGAGGCCAAATGGACGCACTAAAAGGATTCTATTCACACTATACAAGCAGTTTGGTTTCCAAGCTAGTACAATAAAATTGCTAAACATACCATATCTTTCTTAGTTACTGTAAAAGGCTTCAAAACATTTCCGTTTTCTTACTTAAAAAGAAAACTAAATAATTTCTTAACGAAAAGTGACAAAATTCCAGTTTTGCCGTCTTTAATATAATCCCGGTTTAATTAAAAAAAAGAGACTCTAAATCGCTCCTTCAACACCATGAGGACAAAGATTAGTTACTCTGCTAATTGTATCTAAGATACAAAAATGGAAGTAAGGAACTAAATTTGAGCGTCCGTCGTGTACGCGTGCTTGGAGCATTGCTTTCAAATGGTTTGCATTTTAAGACTGTTTACTCGAACTGCTCAACTCGTCAAAACAATACAAAAATAAGAAACCAAAAGGGTACAGATTGATTGTAGTTATGTTGTTTTCATCAATGACTAGACTGATCCGAAATTCGACAATTGATTTATTCTGCATTTTCTTTCAAGTGCGAACATATCACCGCGGGTTGCTAGATCCAGAAGCCAACCATTAATAGTGCGAAAACCCAGCATTCGGTAGTAGTTGGCAAGCAATCAAAATTATTGTATTGCATTTTATTTCTTATCAGAAAACACAAGTTCACATTGGAGATGAAACTTCCATTCACACCAAACAAGAATTGATAATAATATCTTTTATAACCCTTAATTTGCAAGACGAAAATATCTGATTGGCCTCCCAAGATTTGGGTCTAATTAAAAAGCCAGAATTTGTTTTGAAGAAAATATATTATTAATTTAATTTTGATGGTTTAATTGCTGCCATTGGCTCCTTATTTTAAACGGAAATAAGAATTTTAGTCCTTTGCTTAAGAAATTAATCCAACATGAGAAGTAAACAGCAATAAGATTTATACTGGCTAAACAGAGGTCTAAAATTTTGTCGAAATTTACTTTCTTCTTGAAATATTTGATGAGGAGTGTTCAGCGCGCCCTAATGCCATGTTTACATTATGGCTACAGAGCCGAATGGTTAACAGTTGCGGGCGAAATCCTAAATTAAAAACATATAAAAGTGGAGAAAGCAAGAAGAAAGTAAACTTTCACTATAGTATCTTCAGCTTTTATGATAGAAAACGCAGGTAATGCGTTATTTAAGATATATTCTCTCAATTCCCAGTATAATATCTGTAGTAACCGGGTCACCATACCACCAACAATGAACGGAAGCAAATTACTAAACAAAATCCATATTTAAATTGGAATGATAAATGACATGGACGAGAATAGTTACTTAAAGGCAGTCGAAACTGGGACAACCACGGGCACTGTATAACATAGGAGATCGCTTGCTTTTGTTTGTATCGCAGGAACATTACACTAACAACAACACAATGCAGTCAAATATTGCGGCACAAGCAAAACACTGCAACTCCACACACGTCATTTGCTTGAATTCTACTCGACATTTCCCCCCAAATTGAAATATTTTACAGTAAGATTACCCACTTCAATTTACGACCAAAGTATAGTTATAATCACTACTTCTTAAAAACTTTAAAATCTTACCTTTTGTTTTAGCAAATCCACATAAGTGACGTAGCCTGGCGCGACACGGAAACCTTCCTTTTTTAATGGCAGTTCTCCCTGCTGATGTAGTATAACCCTGAATCCACTCTGCCGCACATCCTTGGAATAGTTCGCTTGAAGAACGTTTAGATACAGAGATAGACCGTACTTCGGCCCCGTGTTGGTTGCCATTAAAATATCCTGCCCTTTCAAAAGACCCGAATTGAAAGTATGACAGGCTTCCCCAGCGGGCGAAACAAAGATGGAGAAATTTGATGCATAACACGGAATGTACCGCTCTCCTTTTTTCCAATGACAGCCAACTAAATTGTTTTCGAAACGCTTGGATGTTTGTTTTAGTATTCCTTTTATGTCTTTGTCGAAAGGCTCTAAGATCTTGTCTTTGCTTCTGGTAGTTGGTAGATCTTCATATGGTTTGACTTTAAAAGCGGTGTGTCGAACGTCATTGAAGTCGCAGATTGATATTGCTGGGAAAATAAGTCTGTCTGGGTACTCAAGGGTGGACATTGTACTGAATGGATAGGCTAGAAATTGAGTAAAACTGTTTCTCATCTCACTAAAAAAGGCCCCGGTCGCTACGCACAAAATGATAATCCATACAGCTTTTCGTAATAACGACTTGCTCTGAAACATGTAATGAAACCCGTGGAAAGTTGCGTGTTTCATATAGTAACTGCATACTTCAGTGATTCTTTCCCGATATCTGTTTCGCTTTTTCGGTTCTGGCTCTTCACATATCATATCCATGGATTTCTCGTCCAAGATTAAATTTTTGTAAGACGTAAGATTGCCATTGGGGGCGAACTCAAAATTGCCTTTTTTTCCATTAGACAATGTTTCTTGATCGTTCAAAGGATTTTTCTGCCGCCGCTCTGGTGAACAGTTACAAAGCTCCATAACCTTTCGTCCAACATGCCACATTTACAACTGAAGCCGCAATGACTGCTACAGGTTGTCCACAATCGACTACTATTTACTGGTATAACTTCGTAATCTGGCGAAAAACTTCACATTTTCTTCGATCACGAGCAATAATAGACCAAGATGACGACATTCGTATATTAAATTATGGAACTTCAAACCGAATTTAAACATAAACGTTCCTCATTCCTAGGGAATTGTTATGATAAGAGTGTATTTCTGGGTCATAAATAAATACACGGTTGGTCAGAGTGCGTCATCACATTAAACTGCTGGCATAGAATGTATTTGAATGCGACCAAGCACCTGCCCTCTCATTACTATTCATGGTAAATAAATATGAAAGCAAAACACTGTTAGAGTGGACCATTCACAGTTCCCTAAAGCCATAACAGTCGACGCTGCGGTAGTTATATGTTAATTATATCCTACTAATGTATCTGTTCTTAGCTGTTTCAAGTTGCCTGCCAATCAGCTGGTATTGTTACATTGCACGTCCGGTCTGCGATATGATTTATGATCGCCAATTTTTACGACTTCGCAAAAAAAAACTATAACGCAGAAAAACAGAGCGATCAAGTATTTATCTATCAAATTCATGTGATAATTGCCGATACGAAAAACCAACAAATGCGACTGGACTTGACTTGCAGTGTTTACCATTAATCTGTGGTAGATCTGATACATCTGTAATCCTCGCGGTTTATCGAGGTTTACCCCAGCTTCAAAGCCGGGTGCATACGATTTCTATCCAGACTTTCACAATAAATTGACGATTCAGATTCTAACTTTTATTGAGTTGGAGTTAGGTCGAACGACCCGATATGAATATTAATGTCAAAAGAAATGAACTCTCAGTGGCTTATGAAAAAGCTGATGTGTTTTTCATATAAGAATGACAAATTTAAAGGGCTTTTAAATATATTTCCAGTCTTTGTTTTCTCGTTAATTCTGAACCCGTTGCAAGATGTCGGAAAAAACTATTTGACCAATCTAAGTTGTTGTAAATTATGTTTTCTACATTCGCTTTAATGTTTTATAAGAAGTAAACAAAATAGTATTTTAGCCATTAAACAAGGCATCTTCAAGTTGGGTATCTAGAGCGAGTGCCCTTACATTTTACTTAGGGCACTGAAATATTTTCAACAACTATACACAAATCCCCGCACAAATCCTAGTTAATCCTAGTACTCTTAAAGTCTGTATTTTTTAATACTGTTACTTAATGTCAACACTGTTATTGGGTTTATAGATCAAACGAAATGCGTATGAGAATATATGATTACATTGTTTACCGCAAGAAACTATCCGATCCATTTATATGGTAAAAACGGCAGAAACACTGTTGTTGATATTTCCAGCAGATAGAAAATGTTCGTGAAATATTTATCTCAAATTTTGAAAAAAATAAATTTCCTTTATATCGTTAACAGTTATCTTTACTCAAATACAGGGAAAAGATAAGAAATATTTAACGATACAATCTGAAAGCTTCCGGCACAGTACTTCGTCCGGTATTTGAAATGTAATAAATTAGCATACAATAGCCCTCGAGTACTGAGAGTGCCTTTAAAATGAGATGAGATGTCTTAGCTCCCAATGCACGGGTCAAAGCACAAAGTGTGACCATATAAATAAAAATTTTGACAAAAAAAATTATCATTCTATTGTCAGTTTACAAATTTTTCTAATGTCACATTTGCAAAAACAACCAAAACTCTAAAATTGCGCTTGGGGTGACATGGACTTTGACAAGTCATCAAAAATCCGGTTTGTATTCGTAAATATAATTTATCAAATTTATCATTACTCTGGCAGAAATCGACCATAACATAAAGTTTTTTCCGAATCTTGCATTTATTCATCTTTAAGAAATTTGAAAATATTAAAAATCAGGGTTTTGAAAAGAATTACTGTAAAAACCGAAATTTACGCTCGAGCCTCGGTTTCATCAGATTTCTATCTTCGAGTTAAGAAACGAGCAATATCTGTATATTTAAAATACATTACTGATAAACCATAAAAATCGACAAAAATTATGCTTAACAATAAAATAACATTGATATTAAATGCGTTATTTAGCAGTTTTATAAAAATACAAGCAATACTTAAAACATAAGTGCAAAAGCAGATCGAGTCTTATATCCGAACATTTGTTTATCACTACTCGAGCTGTGGCAGGTCACACTTTGTGTCAAAGTCGGATTTGTGAACAAAAGCTCAGTGGTGCAATTAGACTTACTTAAGAGTATGACGTATTCTATTAACTTTAAAACTTTTCAATTTATATCTTGAGAAACAGTTTAATTTAGTTCAAGATCCTGTTACGCGGGACATGAATAATTGAGAGCATAGCCTAGAAATTTCGTATTTTGCGAGTACTTTAATTTCGCCATTTTGCAGACTTGGCAAACTTCAGCGCTTGAGAAATATGAAAAATTCCGAAAAAGAACAAGAGAATTTGAAATTTTGTTTATCAACAATATGTTCACCGTCATTATAACTGGCTTTCCGATATGTTTCTTCCAGTCTAAACTCAACAAGAGCACTAACGTTCATTTTTTCTGTTGCACAAACTGAAAAATAGGGTAAATTTATCGAGTAGAAAATTACTGTGGCAACTAATTTTCGCGATTGCCACGTAAAAGTATGCTATTTTATCAGTACTGATTTTCACATATCAGGTGTGAATTTGGTCGTAATGCAGGTTAATAAAATACTTTCCGCTTGTTATTAAAGAAGTATTTTAGTGTAAATTTACTTTACATGCCATTTTGTCATAAATTCTAGAGACCGGGAAATTAAACCTGATTTATGCAAATGTATCTGGAGTAGTTGTAAATCAGTATTCAAGGAAATGAACATGTTCGTATGTGTGAAGAAAAATTAACAGGGCTCTGTATAATTTATGCCAAGTGCTTTTCACAACCAATGCAGAGGCATATTGCATATTGAAATTGAGTAAGTCGATTTGGATATTTATTTACTCTGCATTTCTCTAACTGTCAAACTTACTTCTACCAAAGTGGATGCAACTCTGATCATTCCTTCAATTCAATGCCCTCACCTAGGCCTTGGCCTACCACATCTCTGCTTTTAAAAGTATAAAAATACTTTTAAAAAATACGTCTTGAATTTTCGTTTAACTAATATACGCACAACAACTAATAATTAACACGCGTTGGACACGAGATGATGGATAGCCAAAGAGGCGGGCAGTGTAGTCCAGTCAATCTAGCGATAAAACTTCTTAACCTAGAACAAATTGCAACAGAATGTCTTTCTGCGGTAACAAGTCCTCCAAATGCTCAGGAAAAACATATCAAAAGTCTACAAAAATCTATGTGGGGGAAAATGGTTAATTTGGCAATTTTCTAATTGCTAGTTTGCATAAATGCAAAATGGCCGCCCAGTGGTATATCAAAGGCTCGAGTAAACCTATCTCTTTGATGCCTCATATGTTTTGATAAGAGATAAATAAGGCTAGAACAAGTAGCGATTGGTTGGCAAAGATGGCATCTTCATAAAATTATTCAGCTTTCCGTAAGAGCTCCAATCCTGACATGACCGCGCAAGTTTAATCAATACTGAAGGGACTGGGGCGGGAAAAGAAAGGGATCTCCAACCCTGACTTATGCGCAGCGAGAACTATGCGCGAAAATATCCGATTTGTACAAATTATTTGAGATCATCAAGCTGAAAACATGTCGTACATTGAAAGAAGTACATCAAATAGAATTCCAGAGTTCGCGAATGTGTTAATGTTGTTATAAATGTGACCTGTTGTCATGTCAGTGGTGATCGATAGTGCGTTCTTACACACGCCTCCGTTTGGGCTCTCAGTAAGTTGACATCAGACTCGTGAATCAGCTTGTAACCCACTGTTAGATTGAGATAATGGTAGCTTGGGTTCCCGAGGTCCACCTCACTGTCGGGATCCTTTCGAGACTGTTCAGTACCTGTTTCTGTTTATACCTTCAATCTTCGAGATTTAGTGGATTGGGCTGATTTTTTGTTATTTCATATCTTCAGAGAAGGAGGAAGCTGCAATAGTTTGGCTGGCCTACAACTACAAACGCCCTAGACTGTTTGGGTGTTTCTCTTTGGATAAGTATTTTTGGCTTGGAAACTGTTGACAGCGAAATAAGACTGAGTTGACGTTTAAATCAGGCATACAACATTTAATTTCCGTTGACGGATTAGATTTATTTGAAGCATGAATGCATGCCGGCTATCTTTCAGCACCAAGCACAAGCTACCACTTCTAGTAAGTTTTGGTTTATAAACACATGCAATCGTTTTCTATTTTCAAAGCTCCGAACATTTCACTTACCGATATTTTGACTTCTAAAATCAGTCTTCTTAGAGTACAAGCAAACACTGGGCGAAAAAAATATTTTCGAGATACACGATGTGAGGATATTTGTTATTGTAAATAGTATGACATTATTTTTGGGTAAATCATTTGTACAACATTTTGCGAGTTTGCTTATTTAGGGGGTGTTATAAAAAAGTAATTGAATCCTGTAACTAAGACCTCGTTGCCCTTCAAAAGTATTTCAAAAGTGTTCATAAAATTTTAAACTTTTGCAAGAAAACATGCTATCGGAAACCCTTAAAATTTGGTCTTTCAGCACTAATCTTCTATTTAAAAGACTTCACATATACCTGCAAGCAAGGTTTTTGCATACAGTCTCGCGTATAGTAACTTGTAGTAACCTATAGTCATGCTTTTCGTGGTCTCAGGAGAGGCACTTATTTCACTTCTCGCCCCAGTCCTCTATTGATTAAACTTACGCGGTCAAGACACGTTTTGAGCTACTACGGGAAATTGAATAGTTCTCTGGAGTTGCTGTCTTTTCCAATCAACATTTATTTGTTGTAGTCTTCTTTATCTATTAGCAAAACATACGATGCTGCAAAGATATAGTTTTACTGGAGCCTATAAGATACCACTGCGCGGCCATTTTGCATTTATGCAAATTACCAATTAGAAAATTGTCAAATTAATCATATTCCCCTACTTTTGATATGTTTTACCTGGGCAACTGGGGGACTGGTTACCACAGAAAGACATTCTGTTGCAATTTGTTCTGGGTCTAACCACACATTGACTGGACTAGTGTCGGGCTGGCTGTAATCATCTAAAATCCAACAAGTGTGAGTGGAATAACTGTTTTTGAAATACTACGACAAAATTTACTTCTCTCTTTAATATTGTGCATGTAAACCAAGCAGAATTTAGTGCAAACCCGAAACGCTCTACAATTATAACAAATGCATCCACATATAAAAATACTAGCAGTTGAACCAGCTTCACTACATCATAACAGCATGCTTCTAGAAGCTAGTCAGGGCTGTCTAAAAACATAGGGACCCAATTGAAACTCGTGCAATATTAATGGCAGACAGAAACGCTGGTTTCACGCAATGAAAACGAAAGACAGTTTTTAATAGAATATATAAAATACAAAAAAGTTACCAATACTTAAAATTGAGCTGATTTGCCAATGTCTTTCTTATCGTTGACAAATATACCGTGCTGAGTTGTACAGTATCGTTTATCAAACTCCTAATATTATTCAGATGAGAACTGGGTTCAAGAGTTGTCCAAAAACATCCGGACTCAATGTGAATCAAACTCATGGATTATAGATAACTGATCAATTAGTGCTGGTTTGCTGAAAACGAAATACAGTTACATATGTCGAACAGAAAAGTTGGTAGTAATACTTTCATACGCGGCGACAGACAGTTTTCCATTCAGTATCAAGGACCCGAATTTTTCAATACTCTCAGCTTTCATATTCGCTCTTCATATGTTTACGCTTTCAAATCAAAGCAAAAAAATAGCTCGTTTTGCTGTACTTAAGCTACAACTGATTCGCTTTTTCCAAATATTGTGCTTTACCGCGATGTTTTTTCAATAATTAAAGATAGGTATAATATGCCACGGAGAAAAAAAACATCATGAGCCCAGATGGTTTCCTTTGGACTTCCCAATCACGCAACTACGCTCAGACATATGTATACGGAAATATTTGTATGTATACTTGTGGTGAAACAAATAAATGAAATGAAAACAATGAAAAGACTCGGGGGCAATCCGTCAGGCCTGGGAAGAGACGCATTTACTCTCTCCCAACGGACTGTCCCTAATTTTTTTTTCTCTCTTTCATTGTATATCTGTAGATATGAAATAAAGTTGTTGTTGATGGTAATGCAAATAGGTTGATTTGTATCAGATAAAAATCCGATAATCAAAGTATGATAATCAATAAGCTAATCAATAATGATACCGAGCTTTGGCGTATCGTTTATCATCTCTGAATCTTAATTATTAAATTCGTGGACTATGAACAGAAGACAGGAATGGATCAAAACAGTACTGAAAATAAAACGAATAACAACTTCAGAATATGCAAATATTTGCTGGTTCCAGTCCTTTATGGGTACAAATGCCACAACTCGGTCACATTCAGCAGAATGATCAAACTTTGAACCCACTGGGCCCTGGAACAAATAAATATTTGCATTGGCGAAATACTGTATTGAAAGTAAGCAACACTATATAATGCTAAAAGTGTTCTTGTCACCAGGTGGTTGCATTTGTAAATAAAAGTGTTACTCTCGTGTAAAAAATGTTTTAAAAACAGTGTAAAAGTCCCAACGTTTCGGCTGATCTACAGCCTTCTTCAGAGGAAAGTGATAAGAATATTTTAAAAGCACGCAGTTAAAGTACAAAGTACAAACAAACACTTTGTTTCTTAACTGCGTACTTTTAAAAT
>JAOBYG010848799.1:0-13725 GCA_025403545.1 Epizoanthus stellaris | reverse complement strand
AAAGTTTGATTGTGATTTTCAATAATAGTTCACCCAAGGGTTCCTCCTGACGAAATATGAAGAAATCCGAAATTTGAGTTTTGTCCGCCAATTCTCGATATTTACAGTCAGCCGCTCTTAAGTGTTTAGATAAAAAATATATTTTCGTTGAGTTAATTCATAGTTTCAGAAATATCTAACGGCACTACAAACAATATTAAACATCTTCAAAGAATATCGAAGATGCGACATATTTAGATACACGAAACAGTGAAGTTCATATATTTGTTCGCCGCTTCGAAACGTAGTTTAAAATATAACATTAGTTTTGTTCCAAGTATAACATTAGTTTTGTTTCAAGTATAAAAAAATTAGGATATCTCAGACATACAATTGACGACAGGTTATAAAGGGATGTCCACAGACTTTCCGAGTTGGACAGGTTATCCAACGTCAATGAAACGTTTGCAAATTGGTCAAGAACGTTCAACTGTTTCTGAAATCAATGTTAGCTCATGTGCCCCGACAGATCCTTAGAGTGCCAACATTTCAGATTGTTCACTTTCCAACACCAGATGAAACGAGTGATATCGTCCTTTTCTGTCCTAGGAAATAACTTGTCTCATATGATTTGAGAAAGCACTTAGGATAAAGTAAACGTATCATGTTTGATATCTCAGTGAGGAATATTTGGGGACCTGAGACACCTCCACCCCCTGAAAATTTGCTATAAGTCTTGTGAATGTATTATTGGGGTGTCTTGTTCATCTGATCAATATATATATAATAGAATTGCGATGAAATCATTGATAACCATCATGGTGTTTACATTAAACAGTAAGCTTCATAATATTCCAATTTGCATTTAGCAGCTTGTTTATTGCAGCAACAAAATATTACGTTCAGACTGGTGATATCCAGCTTTTTCATTAAATGTAAGATTTAAGCTGTTCGGTTGCAAACAATAAAGTAGTAAACTGCCAATACAAATAATGTGCATTAAATGTACCAATTAAATATCGTTTAATGCATATGACACATGTCTTTACGTAATAAATTATTTGACTCAATATTGCTAATATTTGTTGTGTTGTTACTTAGTATTCACGGAAACAAGAGTTGCATTTATATAGCTATATGATCGTTTGAACAAAATAATTATTATTTCGGAATATACAGCACGAACTAAAAATTATCCAATAATTAGTATAGGATATTTCTTTGGTAATGTATGAGTCATTATGTTTTTAAAATAAATGTGTCCTCTTGTAGAATTTCTGATATTGTAACAATTAGTATTGATCAGGATTCGTCTAGGTTCGAAGCCTTCCTAGTTCCTGTTCCTCACTCAATATGAACAACTTTAGATAGGAACTATCACAGATACCATCACATACCGGCTTTAGATTGTTTTGAACTTGAATCTTTGTAAAGTATACCTAAGTCGACATGCAACTGAATAAAGAAGCCTTCCTAGCTTCTTTCCTTCACTCAATATAAAGTTAGGAACTATCACAGATAACACTGACACTTTAGATTGTTTTGCACTTGAATCTTTGACCTGAGTCAATAATATTTCACAAGTTACACGACTTGTTTAGTTTCATTTGCACGAACGTTTATATTAAAGGATAACATGCTTATATTATTCTCCCCTGTTCTAATTTTAGTTGTATACTTTATTATTCTATAAATCGTTAGAATACATTGATATTTATCCTTCAACATGTCGTAAAAGAAAACAGTAAAAGTACATGATATCGTGCTTTCTAAATAAGGTTAAATGTTTGTGTTATTTTCAAGTCATGCTACTACTGTTTGAAACAATGACAGTAGTAAATTCGCTTATTTGTGATCTCGAAACGATTGTAAGAACGTTGAAAAATAAGAATAAATAAATGTTTGTGTTCTATCTCAAGTCATGCTACTGTTTGAAACAATGACAGCAGTTTAAAAAATTTGATTCGTGTTCGCTTTCGTTTATTTGAGATCTAGAAACGATTGTTAAATCGTTCGGATTAAATCTAGCTTGGAAAAAAAGAATAAATAAATGGTATTTTTATCTATTTTAAAATTACACTAGTAATAAAAGGTGATCATTGATCTGCTTGTTTCACGTTCTGCTGGGTTTCAATTATAAAATATTCATGTAATACTCTGCCTACGGGATATTGCTTCTTTATTACAAATCCGGAATCTGACGGATAAACGTCTCCAACCAGATTTTATACTGTTAATGTTGTTCAATGCCAAGTCTCACTGATTATCATCCTCCGTTCTTCCTATGTAACACCTTTTCACTGGCATTATCTTTTTGTTTGAGCACAACTAGAGTTTATTAAACGCTCATTTTTATTGTTAGATACTTTACAATAGCAACAACAAATTTAAAGTTCCTTGCAGCAATGATATGATAGCGCTTAAATGTCCATTAATGATAGATCTAATTAATTTGTAGACCTTATGAAACAATAGACAACATTGGCTAGATTATGTTCAGCAACAGAGCATCTCGATACAGTGGTACGTATTCAGAATTTTAGCATTAAACGAAATTGAATCAAACGTGGTTATCTCAGACACACAAACTTATATTGAATATTTACCAATTATATATACTATGAGCACGATTTTGACAATAAGCAAAATCTTATATCTAGTAAGCCAAAGCGGAATGCGCATTTTATTCAATATCTTGACAAATTATATTTCACTTCTATTTTCAAAAATAATTTAAAAGCTGAATTTTACTTCTCAAGAAATGGAATGTTTAAAAGAAAAAAGTAGTCGCTTTGAATATTTTCTTTAGGACTTTAACGTTAAGCTTCAATGCATTTGTGTTCGCTGTTATTCTCCATATGACGTCAGCAGAGGTATAGGACGTGATAACCATTAATTAATGATATTAATGAGATCGTTAACCGACAGCACACTGCACGCTTACTTTCAAATACTTACCACTCGCTTTCGAGTAAATTGTCAACAAGTCAAATCACTGCCAAGTCAATATTGGCTCATGCAACATCAAAACACGATTTCACAGCGCATTATATTTTAATCTTCCAGTAAAACAGAAATACTATTCACTCGATTGTGTATCGTCCGGAATTGTAAAATTGGGAGTTATGAAATCAACATAGTAATGTCAGTAATAACATTTGCTATTCAGTGATTATTATGATCAATAGCCTGGCTTATGTACTTAAGAAAACCCCCAAATATTTCGAACTGAAGTTAAAACCACAAGACCAAATATTTGAGAGTCTCTTACCTACAATATAACCACATCTAAATGCCGCTCTTATATCACATACAAGGCACACTCTTAAATATTAAAGCACGTAAGAATTAATTGCAATTTAAACATTCAAAAGCTGGGAAATGTTTCGAGAATTTGGACGAAGTCACGATTTGCGTTGTGTAACTATGCGCCAATATACATTAATTGACACTCAACCAAACGCTGTTGTGAATATCTCTCGAGAATATAAAGCGAAGCATCGATGAAATGGGTTTAAAGTGCAATGACCGAATAATATTTGTAATATTATTACCATTTTTATTATTAATAATAATATACTACTACTACTACTAATAATAATATTTCCCTTCAACGTCATGGCTACATACGTTTTGAGGCGTTTTACAGTAACTGAAATAGATAGCCTATGATATAAACGGAATGAGACGACTTTGTAAATTTAAAGTGATGCACTCCGAAATTATTTTAAGATTGGATATAAAATGACAGCACGGAATCAAATGCCATCTTATTGATGTTATAGCATAGTTATAACTCCTATATAATACGTTACGTAAGATGTTATTGGGTTTTTTTTATATCTTAAGAATTATACGTACCTGCCTATAGTTTCCCGTACTACGGCTATTTGCCACGGTAGCGGATAACGCCATAAATGACTGACTATAGGTGCAGCTTTGTGGTCAGGTTATATTACCCTAAAGAATTGAACTTTGTTTTCATGGACGGATGATTCCCCAAGAATGCTAGAGTTGTGGTGATTTCAAGCCATAGTCTGTTGAAACTTGACAATTTTGACAATGGCAAATAGGTTTGATGACTACATAAGCATTCTTATCCTTGAAAAGTCTAGTTGACGAACATAATATTTTCAAAATAATCCCATCATTGACGATTTAATATGTTACCTCAATTGAAAGTGACGTGACGTGCTAAGTGGAAAATATGTTTGCTGCTTGTCACAAATGCAAATGAGCTACTGCAACAGACTATGTTGTATCTATGAATAATGACAAAAACTTTATGTCTGTCTATACACCACCGACATTCGTGATATAAGGGAAGAATTTCACCCGGTGTTTGGGAGATGTAACTTTTATTTTATTTTATTTCATGTTATAAGCTTCGCCATGATACAATAATTACATTCAACAGTTATGATAAAAATATAAAAGATGAAACTAAAACGGAACAAAAATTAATAACCATGGCAGGGTAACCGCAACAGCTAAAAAGCCAATGATTGTGTAAGTGGTTGTATAGTTGATCGGCAAGTATCCCCCCGTTTTGCGAATACGGCCTGATATTTTCTTCCTCGAAGCGATGTGACAGTGATAAATTATTTGACCCTTTAACTCCGGTGTAATCAATGTTACTACTATTTGCTCTGTTCTTACTTATTATACGTATCGTATCTTACGTACTATATTCACCTTACATCTCTATTTGTGGATACTTGAAGATGATAAAGGAAAAAATTATTCTATTGGTTTATTATTGGGATACGGAGCCATCACAAACAAAATCCAACAATATTATGATTTAAATAGAATGTATAGCTCAATGAAGTTCTCAGATGTAATAGGATGTTCATTAAATGATCGTTTACTTTGAATCACTACAGCTTATATCAAAGCTAGCACGATCATCTTTCCCGAGATTCAGTATCATCTCAAACCTTCGATTCTCTCTTGTGTACCATGGTCCTTGCATACATAATTCACATTTTTTTTTATTTAATACTCTAACAAACGTAATTTGACAATGTTTCACTGAAACAAGAGTTGGCACTTATATAGCTATATGATCGTTTGAACAAAATATTTCTTATTTCCGAAAAATACAGCACGAAGTACGAATTATCTGATAATTAGGCTGGATAATTCTTGACTAAATAATAAGTCATTATGTTACAAGAATAAGTAAATATAGTTAGCTATACTCATCAAATATCTAGCAAACCAGCGAGGAATAATCATTTTAAGAAATACATTGACAACACAGTAATATTTGTATTTCATCTTGAAGTTAATTTTTACTTCTTTTCTGAGAGAGCGGTATTGATCACAGTAACAAAACCGCATGTTTGAAATATTTAATAACGTTATGCTTTAGTACGTGTTAGATCTCTATATAAGAAAAATAAGGAAAACTGTGTTTCTGTAAATTCAATTCAATAGGAACGTTCAACAAGTAAAATCACTGATCATGGTCGTTTATATTTTATCTTGCGCTTCATGGATGTAGAATATTGTTGCATTTTCCTATTTAGATAATGGTAAAATAATAATCTTGCATGTATACTGAAAGTACCAGAAAAGATACTTGAACTAAGGCTATAAAAACACACGAATGTGTATTCTGAGATACTCTTAGCTGCAGTGCAACGTTAAAAAGTGACACCTAATATAAGGTATGGCGCATGTTTAGCTCACGTACATGACCAACGGTTAAATCAAAAAGAATATCGGAAATAATTACAATTTAGACATTCAACGGCTGAAACAGTGTTCTTTGAATGTTGGTAATGTGATGCTATACAATCTGCAAACACTTTATAACAACAACAATAATTATAATAATAATAATAATAATAACTTTATTACATCTCCCTTTGGGCTTTTCAGTCTAATTTACAAATATATAAAAGTACAAAAAATAATATTAAAAATACTAGAAATACTATAAGATTAATTCGAATTTAGAAACTGATCTAAAAGATAATCTTGCAAGTCTCTTTTAAATTTGATGATACTGCTGGCGTCTTTGAGTGTTCCACAGCGAGACTGCTCGAAATCGGAAAGTCCGCTGACCAGCGGCGGACTTTGACCGAAAGTTACTTTGACCAATATACATAAGTTGATACTAAAGCAAGAGTTGTTGTAAAAGATGTCTCTTGAAAATAGGCAAAGAAAAAAAAAGATGCATGCTTAAATTACAATACTTAATAATAGAAATAATAATAGTAATAATAATAATTAGTAGTAGTAGGAGTAGTAGTAGTAGTAGTAGTAGCATTTTAGGGTCATGTCTGCTAAGGAGATTCGTATGATGGAAACATAACACTTTATCTCCACTCCAAGAGCTGAGGCTTACAATATAAAGTTGTATCACTTTGCTAAAACACAGTTCAGAGAGAAGGATGCTATAACACAACTATAATGACTGAATATTTTGTTACGTTAGATTCCGCAGATGATTATTTAGCCATGAAAAATGGCACGTGCCCACCGTGAGATCATAAGGAGACACAGTATTGTTTGTTTGTTTTCGGTCGCCACGTTTTTCATTATGTACCACTGTGTCTACGGATGTCACAGATGATTCCGTTTTTGTTGACCGGACGAATTTTCGGCCGGCGTCAGATTCTACTCACCGTAACAATTAAACGTTTGATTATATCTTCATAATCTTCTAGTGCTTACGCAATTGTTAAAGAGTTTCAATTCCTCTTTAAATACAGTTCCTCTTAAACATATTAAAGATCAAACAATTAGAGCGTTGTAATATATATAACTTGTATTTCATGTTTCTGTAAGAACTAAAGTTACAAAGAGTGCAGAAGACTGCGGCTTTAATTATTTCTAGCACTGCACACAATTGTCTTATAACTTATACACTATGTGAACTAAACTATAGCCAATATACTACAAAATTATATTAGAGATCTAATCGCATTTAAGAAGTTCTTGTACTCTGCTAATATTGAAAGATCCAAAACTACATTCTGGTTTGAGAGAACTCAGGTTTCTGCCCATGCTCATATATTCAAAGTTTCAGGATTGAGTTTCGGCCCGAAACAACATCACTTTCTAGAAAATTATGCTAGCGGCGAATATCAAAATATTTTTAAAATCTGAAAATATAATTATTTTACTGATTTAATGCATCGGAGGATCAAAATTACAAAGTAGTTCTAAAACAAGGTTGAAAGTTGTAATTACTGTTGCCTTGTACCGTTGAGAGCTATTTTACTTGGCTCCCAGACATAAGTAATGATTTTTTTTAAAGAACGGAATGGCAAGTGAAACTCTCACTGGTAAGAGTGATGTCAAAAGAACAAATATGCTTAGAAACCCGCTGTTAAAGTTTCGTGATAAAACTTGTATTTGCAATTGTCAATCTCATTCATTTTTTTGAAATATAGCCTGAAATAACCTTGGCAGCAAAGGGAACATAGAATTTTATTCGACCGCTTCTTACACGTTATCAACATTAAATCATGACTTGCATTTGTTTACACACATCTTTTGGCAAAGTTTCGAAACATAAGTTTCGAATTAACATACTTGTACAATATTGAAGTTTATAAACCTCACAATGATAACAATACACTGGACAGCCGTTCTAGAGAATCGAATTAACAGCATTAATTTCCGAAAGCTAACTAGTCAATATCTTCACTCTTCAGGTGCATTAACCAGCGTTGACTTAGTATACTGCGTTTGGTAGCATCATAAATATGTACTGATGTACTGCTTTCTATGGTAATGTTCTCATTTTAGAGCATTTAGATGATAATTTGTATGTTGTCATTGGTGTTCAGCTGTTGCATGCAAAAACAGAATGACATAATGATTTACGAACAACATCGTTGCTCTACGAATCGTGTGTTCCTACTTTGAAACTGTATAAATGTTTCGGGTAGCAGTAGAAGGGTCATGAATTATCAAAAGTAAATAAATGTTACTTTAAATGTCGGTTTGCCTCATATTTTAAGACAGCTTAATTAGAAATAATAACTGGTAATAACTGTGCTTTCGATTGGGAAGTTTCCCAATACCTCGGTGGTTTTTCTTTCAAGCACCTCTTGTGCATGATATTGAAGTATTTTGTTTTTCAGAAGATAAAGTCCAAAGTTTACAAGCATCGAGGAAACAACAATGACGATATTTGAATCAATTTCATATTGGAGCTTGGTGATAGATTTCCTTCCTCGTCTTATAAGGAAAGAACAATGTCTAAAACGTATTCGAAATACCTGTTCACGAAGTACAAATTTGTTCGTTTCCCGGCACTGAAATTCGAAACGTACCGTCAGTTTGTATTTCCTCCACAATTTATGGGCTAATAGTGTAAACAGTTCAGTCTTGTTTATAGGGAAGCGAGATGCCTATCTTAACACCCAATATAAGTGAAAAGTAGTTATTTATCTTAAGCAACATTCTAGAGTAAGTGCAATTACCTGTTGCTGTTTCGATAAACTGACATATTCGTGCTACAATCGAGTTGCCTTGCCGACAACATACAGTTAGCTAAAGCTTGCAATGTTCAGGCTTTTATTTAAATTCATATGAGGTGACAATCTATTAGAAGGCCACAGCTCGAATCAGCTACCTGCTGCTAGAAATTGAGAGCAAATAATCTAGCAGCGGTTGGTCTATACTTTTCTAAAACTGGAGGGTGGAAAACGACAACCAATGGGTGCATGGTCCCGTGAAAATATTAGGAAAATATACCGGCTCGTTAACTGTGTATCATGCACATCTGGTAAAAATAAACTCTAAATTTTGGTCTCCAAATATCTCTCTCGTTATTTCGAAACTATGCTAACTTACTAGTGTATATAATTTCTTATCTTTTTTAATCAGTTTTGCTAAACAGCCGAGCACAACAAGATTTAACACAATAATAGATAATGTTAACCCTCGGACGGCCAAGGTATTTCTTGTCATATGTTAACTCAAGGGGGGTGGGTTAACCGGGTAGGAATTAGGT
This sequence comes from Epizoanthus stellaris, assembly GCA_025403545.1. Classification (NCBI taxonomy): domain Eukaryota; kingdom Metazoa; phylum Cnidaria; class Anthozoa; order Zoantharia; family Epizoanthidae; genus Epizoanthus; species Epizoanthus stellaris. Next base: position 4,766 of record JAOBYG010848799.1, on the reverse strand, counting down.
ACTTCAAGAAAGATCTCTGTCGTTGAATAAAATCTATTTCCACAACCTAATGTTGTCTCGTAAGAAGACCAAAAACCAGATTAACGAATTGAAGTTAATTTTCACGGTTCCGCTAGATAAGAAGTACAGTTCTCTTTCGGTGATCTTCGATATCTTTTCCTAGCTGTGAATAATATTATTGGGAACTATGCTTTCACACAGGGTATTCTCTAAATTAAATTAATTTGTGCTTCAATAAAACACTGGAAAGTGTCACTTCTGACTTCTGTAACAATAACAACATTTTGGACAGTTAAATGTGGTTCAAGTAGGGCACACGCACACGACAAGCAGCAAAATAGATCACATACATGTAAATACTGTTTACACGCACGTCTAACAGATGGGATGGATCGTGGCTACCTTTTATGACAGTTTGCAAACACTTAAACCGAAAGTAAATAGTATACACTGATGCACGATTTAAAACTTACAGCCCAAGTTATTGACAAATTAACAAAACCTCGAAGAACTTGAGTTTCGTACTTAACGTACAACTCGTCATCCTCAAAGCGAAATATCAAATGACAACACTGCTATAGAGCACATAAATGAAGTTATTTATAAGTTCATTGATGCTCCGAATCGCAGTTGACATTCTAATAATAATGACAATTATATCACAAGTGAGGATGTCATATTTTCAAGGACTATATCTTTCAGACACGTTCATTAATTCCAACACAAATAGTATTCTTGAATGTAATTAACTGCTGTAGTGTTTGACACGAAAATAATGACGAATATAGTCATTTTGTTGACTATACATAAGATTAAAATAGGTGTGGGCGTACGACTTGTATTTACTTTGTCGTTTGTGTACTTTATAGGTAGTGAGATTGCAAACCAAAGCAATTTTGATGTGATCTCACATGAACCGCTGTCTTCAATAATGCAATATATTGCGTTTGTCATGAGAGAGTTTCTCGAGAGCTTGCAGTCGTCTTGATTTTCTGCATACGTTTCTTTGGTTCTTTGTCACAAAAGATTAGTTACTGGTAATTTAGTTAATTTAGTAATAATTAGTAAATCTGTGCTCGGTCTACTTGCTATGCTAGTATTCAGTTGATCAACAGACAACAAACATTGTACTTTGTAGCAATCGCATCAGAATATATACTAAAGCTATCAATAATAACAGATTTCTACTACTGTAATTTAGAATATTGCTTATCTCCCATGGTAAATATATTTTGATAAATACCCATAAAGTACAAAGTATAATGGTTATAAAGCCAAAGAGCTCGACTATATTACGCTTTCACTATTCTTTTAAAAAATACACACTAAGAACGTGCACAATGTAAAAAAATAAACGTTAGATTTTATTTAAAACGTTATCACAGTTAGCAGTGTCAAAGAACAAATGCCGCACTTGTTACATCTTGAAATATCTAATTTTCTTTGGAGCATGTATCTCATGCCTCATGGTACCAATTTTGGTGCACGTTCTGCCTCTTTCAAACGTTTATTTAGGAAGATGCATTTGTTCTTCTAGTACTTAACCTGATCAGGCTATTTTGAACCATCTTGTAAAATAATACAACATTGCAAAGTACAGCGTTGGTGGAGGCGGAATTCGAAACTAGCTTAGCTATATATAGTTAAGAAACAATCAAACAAACATCACTAATGGAACTTTCGCTAAGTTTGTTAAGCGACTTCGAAACCTCTGGCAAACTTAATCAAATGAGCGTTACAATATATATATACAAACTAAACAAAGACGTTTAAAAACACAGAGAAAACTCAATTGTATTATACTATACTATTAGCTTGTTCTAATGATTCGATGCATACAACTGCGAAATAATGCGAGAATAATTTTCTTTACATAGAGTTCTTATGCTCAGTAGACGCAACCACATTACTGTCCATGGGCTACCAGTCATTCTTCATTTTTAGTGTACATGAGCTTATTTGTCTGCAAACTCATTTCCGCTGCTGATCCCAGCGCGTGAAACCCGACCTTTCACTCCCTCCCTCTCTCCCTCCAAAACGCATCTCCAACGGCCTTTCCCCACAACATTTGTCCGCCATATTGGAAATGGCGTAATAATGAAAGTCAGAAATTGAAGGCCAACTCGAATGGGCAAACCAACTATAATGGTTCCTTGAAAAGAGCGGTCTGTGTGAGGTGCAAATATAAATGTGTTGTTTTGCAACCCACATAGCCATATATTTTGAAAATAACAGCATAAATACAATTTCACGGAATGCACGCACGCACTTTCCATAAAGTGACCAGTGTCTATTGGGTATCATCAATATTCAAAGCACATTTAGGGCTATTTTTGGCAGTTTTCATGTTAAGCAATACAACACAGCATTATAGAACTATTACTGTTTCTGTTGAAATGGACGTTTCTGACAAATATCGTTCTTGAAAATACCAACTGTTATTCATTATAACAATAAACTTAGTACATATTATTTCTGTATTTTAGCAAAATGTTGTCATCTACAACGAGGAGCGTACCTCATGCAAAGTTATACGCAGTCGTGCTTCACTTATTCTCAAGGGACTGACGTCATATTTGTCACAAGTTTTGGCTCTAATTTAATACATGTGTAGAAACAAAGATGCAGTGCAAAGCGTTGGAAATTCATAGTGTAGATCATAGACGGGCAGTAGTTCATATAACTGGAGATATTGAATGGCGAGCTGTTGGAAATTTACGTTGACAATTTGCATTGGTGAATATCTGTGTCAGTCTGCGAGTTAATTTTAATAAACATTCTATAGCTACATATTAGATATCGCGTACGTTTATAAATTAGATAAACACACAAAAAATAATTTCGTTATAACAAATTCCCAGTAAACTCATCAAAATATATATCTTTACTTTATTCAATTCTTTTGTCAACTTACATAACCAAGTTTCATTTCAGTTTTTAGTTCTAAAGGCTTAGAACTGCGAAGAGATTATTATACATTAATTAACAACAACAACGTTGATGTCTCAAACCTAGTATATTCCAAAGTTATGCTTGCACTATTCAGAATTTCATGTAGTCACAAGGTTTGAGTTGAGCATACTATATTCATTCAACTGCAATAACAAATTAAAGCAGCGTCCATGTTTCTCTACATATATTATTAAAAGTTCAAAGATACAACAACGTGGAATTTTGTCAGCTGTATTTATCATGACAAATAATAATTAATGTTTGTGCATCTAGCTCTGATGTAAAACATAACATATATTTTAACCCAATCTTTGTATAATTCAGAATCTATTGAATTTCAAGATTTGGGCAAACAACGACATTAAACGAACCGAAAAAGTAAATGCTAGGAGTGCATCTAGCAATGATTATCTAAATACATTCACAAAACGTTTCTGAAGAATCCAAAATCTTGTGAATTGTCCAGGTGTGGAATTTCAGAGCAATTCATTAACTATATAACTTTAACGTTTCCAACTACAAATATCAAAACATAACATTTGAATAATTCAGAAAAGTATTAACGTTGTAGCTTTGATTATCCAACGCAATTGAGCTTACAATAGTATTAGCGGGGGTAGAAGAAACACGAAAAATAATAATTGGAAGGACACAAAACCTACACATACATACGCACGATATTAAATGTTCCGGCCGTTAGTAACTAGTAGCTCCACTGTCGCTCCATTGCAGAATCAACATTGTGATTGCTTTATTTCTGCGTAAAGCGTTTCCTCTTCCATATCCTCATATCTTGGTTCATCTGCTTCTACTTCTCTTTGTTGTACCTCAGGTTTAAGCTGAAGCAACTGATAAGGGCCTGTATTGTTCACAACTCCCTGTCGGAAGCTCATATACGTGGTCTCCGTGCCTGCGTTGTCCAATGTTTCCTGTCTCGATCTCATACATGTGGGTGAACTTTGTGCCGCTACACTTGGAGGTCGCCGCTCGACAGAGATACGAGAGTCCAAGTGAATGTCTCTGTGTTTCCTCGAGTACTGTCGCAATCTCCACAACAATGGGACATATCCAACCACGAGGATAACAATAACAACAATTAAACCAATCAGTAATGGACTGAAATCTAAAATAAAGACACGAAATGTAAACGCTTTGTTGTTTACAAGTTGTTGCATTGGGACAGACATTGAATAAAGTAAGGATCAATGAAGGCTTTCATATCATGTTCTGCAGATATTGCCAAAGCCATCAATGAGATTACGTTAGAAAGTTAAAATTGACACTAGATTTATCGTTTTCAACATTTAATAAGATGCCAATAATCAACTAAACACTTGTTAGATGTTTTATTCTGTCAGAAACGCAATTGTATAGATCCAATATAAGAAATACAATTTATATACCTACTTTACTACATAGCTTACTATCTTTGTAATGCAAGGTTATTTCCCGCAGTGGACATTGGTTCCTAGTTGATACTTAACCCAAACATTCCTTGATGTGGTTGATACATATCTACTTCGCAGTAATTATTGTATTTTACTGCGTAAAATGAGATACTGATTGATTAAACTAGTTATATCTTAGGGTTGGGTTTCTTTCGGGAAATCCGAGACTGGATTCATGACCCGGATTCAACGGATTGTTTCCCAAGAAAGAAACAAAAGATCCGAAAGTTGTCTTTTTTTTGCTAAGACATACCGTGAAGTTATAGTCTAATCATTTACAACTACGGTATCCCCTCCTGCGAAATCAGCAAACTTCAACGGATACAGAACACTGCTGCTCGCCTTATTACAGGATTCAAGCGCCAA
>JAOBYG010847689.1:0-13727 GCA_025403545.1 Epizoanthus stellaris | reverse complement strand
ATAAATGACCCCATTTGGTTGCCATGGTGACAGTAAGACCAATTAATGATTTTTTGGCCCTGATTCGGGGTAAAATATGTTAAGATAATGTTAACTTGTCAAACAAATGTATTCTTTTAAAAATATATTTTCAGGTTAAACTTGGCCTTAATTAACACAAAGTGTCATATTTGTTTTGTATTGAGTTGTTTACATTTTGTCTATTAATAGGTAATGTTTTGTCATTAGACCTTTCCAACTTGATAAATGTAAATGTAGATGCAGATGTAGACCACGAAAATATAGTGTAATGACATAATACAATTCGATCCGACATTTGGACTTCTCGGTGCGTCTGTGCATGCTTGCATGCATGCAACAGTATATTTTGCCGTACAACAATAGCATTCTAACCATGTATCTTGATCACCAATATTCTACAAATAGAGATAGTTTCATACTTGCTGGGAAATTAAATGTACTGTTGCCTTTAATTGAACTGCAATTTGAATTGAAATTTGCGAAGTGGCTTACATACTACCTTCGAAACACTGGAAACGCCGTTACTTCATTTTGCACGTATCGGAGCAAAACCAGGTCTTCTAAGTTCTCCACTTTTATTATTTAATATAATATAACAAACTATTGAGCAATCTATAACAATCTCAGCGGTTTCAGATAACTGCTAGTAGCCTGCAGTTCATTATTTTTGTTTTGTTTTTCGCACATTTTGCGGTATATACTTTAAGCATTCCTTAATGGAATATATTCCATTCCTAATCATCTTGATATAAATTAACATATATGTTCGCTGCAATTTCTATTCCATAACTGACGCTTTTAGCTTCAAACAAGAGCTGTGGTACTGCAAATGTTGACTGCTGCCAGCAACAGTAGATTTTCAAGCGATGATGAAATAACCGCTGATTTGCATGCTAGGAAATTATAAAATCCAACCATCACATTGTTATCATAACTAGCGGCAGTCTGACTCGATTAGTTCTATAATGTTTTTCAGACTGCCGCTAGTCGTACATTGTACACTCTATGCATATTTTTTTCTTCCTTGCCGTCAGTACCTGTGGATATGAAAGAAAGTTGTTGTTGTTGTTGTTGTTGTTGTTGTTGAGATGGTTGATTGAAGAATATTAGTGTATATTCATTTATACAATGATATGTATCCCAAACTAAATTAGCTTTCTACTGCGGTTACAACAACCGTCAACAGGGCTTAATTCCTTGCGGAAAGCTTGTCAATAACTCAATTTTGTACTACTGCTTGACATGTTTAATATTGATTTCTATAAATTATTTGTATTAACTTCTATTTATTATCACCATTATAACCGCTGCAACCATTGCCTGGGTTAGAATACTCTAGTTGGCAATTACCACTGATTAAAGTTTAAAGATTAAAGTCAGATACATGCAAAAGCTGGTGTATCGAATGCTTTAACTTGGGTGTCTATCATTTATTGCAAGTATTTCGAAAGTGAAACTTTGGTGTTTTCCATTTTAGACCAAAATCAAAGTTTATTAGCTATTATTGGGTAATGAGTCATAAATCATGACAACTGCCAAGAGCCATAACAGTATGTTAGATTGTTGTTCACAGATGAGCTCGAGTTATCTTGGTAGCTATTGAACTGCATTGGTAGGAAGTCTGCGAGAATAATAGAAATCACCATGTAGACATATCTGCAGATAACTTTCAATACTAATTTTAATGATTGTTGATCAGTGACCCATTCCAAAGTTGTCAGTAATTATTATCAACATCTCCTTTTGTGAACATGTAGATTTAGGAGCGCACACTGCTGGCTTGCCATTTCATACTGTGCTTAATTGCTATAAACCACAGTGGGAGCAGCTAATAAAGTATGTATGCAGCTCACAAATACGAGTAAATTGTTCTCTTGTCCAGCATCGCCAAACATCACGCAGATCCGCAGTGGCAGAAGCATGGCCTCCAATAGGGTCTTTGCATGTTTATTTGTCGTCCTTGCTTTGTTGCTAGTTTTTGCTGCGGCTATTGGAATATCTATGATTGCTGTTATGTTACTAAGTGTTAACTCTGACAGCAATGATGTTGGTCGCAGTGGAAATCAAGGTATGGATTACGTTCCCCTTTCACTCACTCACTCACTCACTTAATTACTTACTTACTCTTCTCAGTCTTTGTCTCTGTCTCTGTCTTTGATTCTGTCTCAGTCTCCGTCTCCGTCTCTGTCTCTGTCTCTGTCTCTGTCTTTGTCTTTGTCTCTATCTCCGTCTCTGTCTCTGTCTCTGTCTTCTGTCTTCTGTCTTCTGTCTTCTGTCTTCTGTCTTCTGTCTTCTGTCTTCTGTCTTCTGTCTGTCTCTTTCTCTTAATATATCAATCTATAAGTCAATGAGTCAAGAAATCAAGCTACATTTGTATAATAACTGTGCTATGCTATCTGACTCGTCCTTTCGTTGATTATGTCTGTATTATAAACCTCCCTGCCCTTATTGTCTCTGGGTGTGAGATTTAATATTTCTCTTACAACGTAGTTCAGACCATTGTTTTCCCTGCTGTATTATAACATATTGTATGCAATTTCGTAAGCAACATGCTGAGTGATTTAAGTTGCATACTGCCAAACTGGCTATAACATCCACCATTTACCGAACCAAATGAATTATATTTAAGATTGACTTTGTATTTATACTCTTGCAAATGATTGTTGTGGTTGTCTATATTATCAAAGCTATTGTCAATTAATTGCAATACTTAATACTAATACATTATCCAAACATTAGCATACATATTCGGTGAACAAAAGGTGATTTGAACTGTTTCTCAAATAAATCAGCTCGTAAGTAAATTTCCAGAATTTACCTACAAAGTGTAAAGTAACTTTATCTAAGGTTTCTAAGTGCAGGTTATCATCAGCTTGAATATATTGAATTGTTTGTGATGCAGCCTAGAAAACGCAATTATGATTAGTGCAGCGTGAGTTTAAGCTGGTTTCTTGTAAGCTTTGAGGTAAACTTCCGGATTGGACTATTCATATGCTAAAACCAATGTCTTAGAACATGAATTGGACTCAGTCGTTCGCATTCACATTATAAAAATAACTACCTTACATGTGTAAATACAAGTCTATGCACCATAAGTGTATTTTCAACTGAAGAACAATATGTGCAAGTTTATCATTCCTTTTGGAAGAACGATTTTTGTTTTCATAATCGAAATGATAGCGTCTGCTATGCGATATTTCAGTTGGGGAATTGTTGCTTTTACTTAAACTTTGCTTTCCATTGCAGTTTTTCTCCAAACGTTTATCAGCCCGATTTAATTCTTCCTTATTCATGTTCAAGGGAACATCGTATAATTTAGTTTTGCCAGATGGTTGGCACGGTGTTGAAATATAGATTCATAGGTTCGAAGTTTATAAAAATGTAAATGATGGATGTTTTAGAACGCTTAGGGCGCGTTTGTTTGGGACTATTCCGGAATAAGAATAGCCGGAATTAATCGGAATAAGCGTTCGTTTGGGAGTTATTCTTATCCTGGAATACTTGGAATACATTCCGTGTATTCTGCTCCAGGTTGCAGAATGGCCAGAATGTACTTCGTATATTCCTATTCTAGAATAAGAATATACCAAACGAACGCGCCCTTAATTTTGGGTAGGTTCTGTGTTTATACTGAAGGAAATCCGAATAACAATGCGAAAACAATGGGTTACCCCACCATAATTCTGAACCTAACCAATCAAACCACACAATTGTATTGTTATATAAATGTGCTCGTTACACAGGCCCCAATTTTGAGAGTAATGGCGTTTCCATTGTTCTTTTAGAATTTTCAGGATCAGGATCAGGATGTATTGTATATGTATACGAATTAAGAAACCTCTCTATTTAAAAATCACATATAAATCGGATAAAATACAACGAAAATAGAATAGGACAAAAATTACAGTGATTTAATGGGCTATTTATAATATATTAAAAGCACAATCATTATTTAACTTCACGCTTAGTATAACAGCATTTCCGATTACTCGATCTTGTTTTCACAGATGCGAACAAGTGCAATGACGAATCTCACAACTGTCATCAAGACGCCCACTGTAGTAACACGGCTGGATCGCTCAACTGTTTCTGTAAACCGGGTTACTATGGAAACGGAATCACGTGCTATGGTGAGACGAATTTCTGAAACAACTTATTAATCATATAACTATTAAGGAGGTAATCGTGTATTAAGATAATTCAAAGTGTTCTTCTAATTTTTTGAACTTCAATTTGGTTGAAGATATAAAACAAACTTGGCCCTTCTTTACAATATCAAAACATTAATTTAAAAATGACAATTGGCATAATTTCTTCGACCATAAAATAGAAGACATTTGTTTCAAACTAGTATTTGTTTCAAACTAGTAATTTCCCAAAAAAAGTGAAATGTTTTTCAAATACTTCATAGATATAAATGAGTGCAGTAATGAAACAAACAACTGTCATCAGAACGCTTACTGCAGGAACACGGCAGGTTCATTCAACTGTTCATGTTACCCAGGTTACTATGAAAATGGGACCACTTGCCATAGTAAGACAAATGCTATACCAACCACATACCTATCCTATATCCTCGTGGATTAAAATAGCAGACATTATAGTCCGTTTTAGTAATTTCCAAGCAAATGAATAAATTGTAACCAATGTTCCATAGATATTAATGAGTGCAGCAATGGAACTCACAACTGTCACCAGGACGCATACTGCAGTAACGCGGCTGGCTCGTTCAACTGTTCATGTAAACCAGGTTACTATGGAAATGGGACCACTTGCCATGGTAAGATAAATGCACAAATGCACAAACTACCACAAAACTACCCTATAATCAATCTAAGGCTGAGCCGAGCATTAAAAAGCATTCGATAACTTAAAATAACTATATAAACTGTTTTGAAAGACCTTTCTACACTCCGGAACTTCAACTTAACTTCATTACTTAAAGTAAATAAATTATCTTGCTTCTTTCTGATTCTTAAGGAAGAAAGTAAGATCTAATTATGTGTGATTGGTATCGTTCCTGCAGCAGTGGAACTTACAACTTTCATCATGACGCTTACTGCATTATCACGGCTGCCTTGTTCAACTGTTCATGCAAACCATGTTGCTGTGAAGAATGGAACCACGTGCCATGATAAAAATTGTTGATTACCACAGTAACAAAACAAAACAAAAAATAATAACCCGAGAAAAGTGGTTATTCTAATTTTCAGAATTTCAATTTGGCTAGAATGGCTAGCATTCTTCCCAACAGAAGTATTTTTTGGATCGATAAAAATAGTAGCTTCAATGAAATAAATAGGATTTTCTTGAACTTTTCGTAGATCTTAATGAATGCAGTAATGGAACTCACAACTGTCATCAGGACTCTTACTGCAATAACACGGCTGGTTCGTTCAACTGTTCCTGCAAACCAGGTTACAATGGAAATGGAATCACGTGTTATGGTAAGTCAAATTTTAACAATTACGTAATAGCCACATAGCCAATCAATAGGTAACCCGAAAATTAGGAAGACAAATACAGATTCAAATAATTTTAGAAAAAGTGCCAACAACTCGATCTATTTTGCTGAATTTCAAGTTAGTATCGAATACTGGATGTAAAGAACATTTACGAGTCTTTGCAATTCAAAAGGAAATAGAGATAAAGGCACATGACAAGATGCTCTCAGACTAATGTTGTAAATAATTAAACAATAGAAGACTTCCAGCAAACCTTAAATCAGTCTGGTTTGCTGGGGGTCTTTTCCACATAAATCGGCATAAATAAATGTCACATTTGCCGCCAAATTTAATTTACCTATTTCAAAGGAAGTTATACTACATATTAACAAGTCTAGAACCAGTTGAGAGAATGATTTGCTTCTGAAACCCTGAAACTTAAAAAAAAAGATTATTTACAACATTAGTCTGATAACAAGTTGTAATGACCTTTTCCAAATTGATATATCTTCATGCTATTAAAAACTGAGCTAACATTTGCTTGAAATTAAGTAGTTGCTAGAAATGAATAATATTTTCTTTTTTTGTTTATAGATGTCAATGAGTGCAGTAATGGAGCTCACAACTGTCATCAGGACGCTTACTGCAATAACACGGCCGGCTCGTTCAACTGTTCATGTACACCAGGTTACCATGGAAACGGGACCGCTTGCTATGGTAAGATATAATATTACAAACACATCATTTTATTGTCACTCAATGGATTACCTGTGAATTATTGACAAAGGAACATAATTAAATAACCTGAGAGAAGTTCCACTCCACTTCTTCAATTTTAATTTTGGCTCGAATACCACATGTAGAGAATATTTATTTTGTTTCTTTGCAATTTAAATTAAAGTCAAATGAGGTCAAACTCTCCTGTTGAAATATTTCATGATTCGATAAGAGATAGTAGATATTTGTTTAATTCAAGTAGTTTCCAACAAATAAATAATGCTTTCTCTAAATTTTCATAGATATTAATGAGTGCAGTAATGAAACTCACAACTGTCATCCGGACGCTTACTGCAATAACACGGCTGGGTCGTTCAACTGTTCCTGTAAACCAGGTTACTATGGAAACGGAACCACGTGCTATGGTACGTAAGGCAAATTATAACAAACACATAACAATTTCATAGCCAATCAATGGGTAACCCGTACATTGGGACAAAAAGACATATTTAAACAATTTGACAAAAGTACCATTCTCGATCTAGTTTCATAAAATTCAATCTATGCTCGAATACTACAATCCTGGTCAAAATTGTTGGACCGATAAGCCATTTCTCCTCCTCTCTCCACTCAATGTTGGTCAATTTGTGTACATTTAGCCAAAACCTAAGTTTAATCCGAACAGAGTGTACAACATTGATATGGGGAGGGCGGGGGAAAGTGTATAAATGTTTCTAAAACCGTTTGGGGTCGTGTTCATTCACAATAATCATGTAAGCTAATATATTTCCAAATTGCGGTCAGTTTATGCCTGTCGGTCCAACGATTTTTGTCCAGGATTGTCTGAAAATCCGGGCGTGGCCCGCTTTGACTGCCCTTTCCAATATACTCACATTAGGGTATGTTGCTACGTTAATTTAGGTTTCACTTTAGTAGTGTTTTGGCTACAATGTCTTTTGTTGATTTTTATCTGGGTTTAGATATTTAAACACATTTAAGGTTGACTTTTAATAAATTATTTTAAGGAACAAATTAAGAGGCCATTTCAGGGTAGCAGGGGGACTCAAAAGTGCCAGGCAAATTATAAGGATTCAAAATAATGAATTATTCTCTTACCTCTCTAAATTGTATTTTTAAGTTGAAATATACAACCTCTGTATCTTTTAAAACTCTCTCGTAATGTTATCTTGCTCCATGGCATCGAAGTGTTATCAGACGCCCCGTCCGAAGCGTTCTGGCCCGGAAGCCACTTAAATGCGCGCAAATTTGAAAGTCTTGTTTTCAAATTTCGGTTAGTACCAGTCATGGCGGAGGTTCAACAGAACGCTGCAGAGAACGAGCTGAATGACCTTAACCGTCGTGATGTTCGACTTGTTTATCTCGTAACCTACAGTAGAGCTGATCTGGACAAGATCCCGAGTAGAGATGTATTTGCTGAGGCAGTAACAAAAGCTTGGGCAGCGACAACGAGTGCTACAGTTCTCCAGTATGTCGTTTGCAAAGAAATGCATGCAAATACAACTGATTTTGCAACTGCCAACGATTTTCATTATCACATGGCAATGAAATTAACAAAAAGAGCAAGGTGGCTGGCCGTACGGAACTTTCTATCAGAACATTATGGCATTCAGGTTAATTTCAGCTCGAACCACAACACTTACTACAGCGCTTATCAGTACGCCACCAAAGAAGACACCGACTGCTTATTTTCTCCTGATCATCCCAATCTTATATCCTCGCGAACGGAAAAAGCAGTTGCTGGCAAAAAGAGAAAAGCAAAGAAGGCAAACACAAGCGATAAAACCAAGAAGTCTAGGAAAAGGGGTCTAACTGTTTACGAAGTAGCACAGTATATACAGACCCAGAAAATAAAAACACGTCTTCAGCTGATGTCCCTGGCATCAAGTCAGAACCGGGATGGGAAAACGGATCTGGCAGAATTTATTTGCAACAGAGGAAGCAAAGTTGTAGATGAGTGTCTTGCAATTGCTCATGAGTTGGCTTCAGCTGAAGAAAAGTTTGAAAGATCTCAGAAGTCTCGCATACAGTTGTTACAAGAAAAGAAAGAGCAGGAGTGCGTGCACAGTGTAACGGACGGTGGGAGGAGGCGGCCACGCGCTTGTTAGAACGCAATGAGATTGACAAGAAAATATTTTGCAAAGCTATCTACGCAGCATTAGAACAAGGACGAGGAAAATATCGCAATATATTTATTCATGGTGTTGCTAATTCTGGGAAGACATTCATGTTGGCCCCACTGAAAGTTATTTTTGAATCATTTTCAAACCCGGCAACTGGCACGTTTGCTTGGGTCGGTGCAGAAACAGCCGAAATCATAATGTTGAATGATTTCAGATGGAAACCCTCAATCATTGCCTGGTCCGATTTATTACAATTATTAAAAGGTGATCTTGTGCACCTGCCTGCGCCCAAGAACTTTTGCAAACAAGATCTCGAACTTGCAAGAGACACTCCCGTATTTGCCACCTCGGATACGCCGATTATTCTGATCAAAGGTGGTAGTATTGACCTGGCCAACACAGAGATGATGAACGTCCGGTGGCGTTTTTTTTTTCATTTCTGACGCCAGATTCCACAGCAGGAACAGCTGCAGCTGGAGCCTTGCGGACACTGTTTTTCCAAAATGGTTTTAACAAACAAGGAATAATTGTTTATTCAAATTGGCGTTTTTCAAAAATATTTTGTTCTCTGGTACGCTAAAGTGTAGACATTGGCAGGCAGCCAAGCACTCTTATAATACACCTCGACAGTACACCTCGACAGTACACAACTTTCATCGGCTAAAACGAAGTCTTAATAACTCTTTAAAGTTTAGAAGACAGGGCTATATATAGATTTTGTTTTCTAATTTTATTTCCTTTTACCTGTTCAAGCTTTTCTTTACTCGCAGCGGAAGTAACCACAGTACACCATCAAAACCCAATAAATATATAGTAAATTAGATTGTTTTAGATTTAATTCTCATGTTTTGATGGTGTACTGTAAAAAAATAACAAATATGACTTCTGGACAAAACAAAATCAAGAAAAGGAGCTCGGTATATACATTTTTAATACTATTCCATTCAGCTTTTGGCATGAAGAGAATGTTTTAGCGAAATATTCTTCTGTTTTTAATGGTGTACTGTGTGGTGTACTGACGCAAGTCGATGCGACCGTTATAGGCGTTACAACCAATTCAAATTTCAAATTAGACCGAGAGAGACTGGAATGGAACTACTTTACGCAGGCTGTTAAAGTTCATTAAAAACTTTAATTGTTTTAAACTGATCTGATCTATTTCTTACAGAAAACTACCATGTGTTAATTTTCATATTATCAACGTTATAGCGGAATCTGTAAAGACCTGCTGATTTGTTTCTTAGTATTTTGTTCTATAACCTTTTCCCTGCACTACAGCTTGAATTCGTCTTGGCATGCTCTGAATAGCACGATCGATAAAGTTACAATTAACGTTTTCTAGTGTTCTCAAAACTCTTTCTTTAAACTGTTGAAAGGACTCGGACGTTATATTACACTGAATGGCTTGCTTTTCGAGAGTAGTTTTGACAGTATGAAAAATGTTTTCAATTGGGTTGAGATCTGGTGAGCGAGGGGGTATCGCTTGCAGTTTACACTCAATATGATCGAGAGCAGCTTTTGCAACTTTACTGGTCTGTGACGGATCATTGTCCATTACCAACAAACGCTTTCTCTGTTTCTTTGGACCAACTTTTGCAAAGCAGGTATTAAAATGTTTTCTTATAAACTGGGCAAAGAACCGACCATTTAATTTTTCATATGGTTCTCGTAAAATATCTCATTTCTTGTACGCAACAGCAACCATGACGTGCAGTCGTTTCCCTCCTGCCAAATCTTTTGAGCCCTTAGCAGTCACTTTTAACCCTTCACCAGGCAGACGCCATAGCCTCGCTTTTGGTGCTTCTGTTCCGCGGAGAGGATTTGTCTTGTGGACAAATGAGACTCCGTCTAAATAGAATCCAATCCGATTCCACCAGAATCCCGGGTAGTGACTCTCATTTATTTCATGCGTCTTGCGTATTGAAGGCGTTTCTTCAGGTCACTCTTTGAGAGAAGCCCCTTTTTTCGCGCCTGACGAAACCGGAAACCCATTCGGTTTAGGTAACGGCTATATGTCCGGCGACTTGCAGCCGTGAGGCTTAGTCCGCTAAATTCCACCAACTCTTTTACTGTAAAACTGGGGCAGGTTTGTCTCAGTTTCAGTAAGTTTCTTATCAGCAGACGGACAATTCGCTCATTCAGTTTTCTTGGTCTACCCCTCTTTTTTCCAGTCTC
Source organism: Epizoanthus stellaris (assembly GCA_025403545.1). Taxonomy (NCBI): domain Eukaryota; kingdom Metazoa; phylum Cnidaria; class Anthozoa; order Zoantharia; family Epizoanthidae; genus Epizoanthus; species Epizoanthus stellaris. The sequence goes on along the minus strand of JAOBYG010847689.1, from coordinate 3,229 downwards.
ACTTGTCCTTGGTTTTGAATCTGAAATTCCTTCTCTACAAATGCGTATAGCAGAGGTTTTGGATATGTCACACTCTCTTGCAATTGCTGAGTAAGATGCTTGAGCAAACTGTCTCAAATATAAAGCTAATGCTCTCTTCTTGGGAGAGATAGTGCCCTTAAAAACCATCGTTTTTCTACTGAGTGGCAGACGAATTGTTTTTTCGAATTATATCAGCCGTTTATAAAGCTAACCAGTACGTGCACGGTTTAAAAGGCACAACATCATTACATACAGCTTCCCGTAATTAGCGAGGCGGCTGACGTGGATCCGATATCGGATTCATTCTGGTGATTTCAGTCATGTAACTTGTACGTGACGGTTAAAATAAAAATTCAACGGTAAAGTGGATGAGTAAATTATGTTTAGTTTGCTGGTAAAAAAAGTTAAACTGAGTTTCTTAACAAGTTTCGTTGTGATAAGAGTGACCAAACTATTATTGCCTGCTATAACCGGTTCGTTTTAAGTACTTTCCTTCACGTTCGATAATGATAATACAAAGGTCAGAATGTCTCTCTAAAACACAAATTTTGCTTGGTCTGTCTGTATATATAATTTCAAACTGTTAACGACTTTAAGTTACAGAAAGTTAACTTTCAGTAAATCCGATAGAAACAACATTAAAACGAATTTAAAATATATGAACAACATGACTGGGCTTTGCATACAGGTGGGAACAATATTCAGTAATTAATCGTTTGTCACGCAATGCCTTTGACACTCATGAGTTAATATTAAAATAATGCCCAATATTTCTGACATAGCCATAATGATTAGTATTAACTACTAATGTGTATAGCTAACTATCTATATTGTAGGTATATTTCCCTCTGATCTATGGGCATTTGAAGATCTTTATATTTTTTCAGACAAATTGGACCGATAAGCCATTTATCCCCCTCTCCCCACTCAATGTTGGTCAATTTGTGTACATTTAGCCAAAACCTAAGTTTAATCCCAACAGAGTGTACAACATTGATAGGGGGAGGGCGGGGGAAAGTGTATAAATGTTTCTAAAATTGTTTGGGGTCGTGTTCATTCACAATAATCATGTATGCTAATATATTTCCAAATTGCGGTTAGTTTATGCCTGTCGGTCCAACGATTTTTGTCCAGGATTGTAGTAGAGGGCGGCAAGGAGTTCCACAGTTTAACTGTTCTATTGAAGATTCAAGAAGAATCTTTGAAAATAGGACGTTTTACATCTGTGGACTTCATAGTCCAGGGAACAACTGTGCCTTGTCGATCTATGACTTTAGGCGTGATAAATTGCGCTATGTCAGTGTTGAGGACCTTAAAGAAGAAAATCAGATCACTGATATATATATGCGTCACAAATGCTATATTTCGCATTTTATGAGCGCAAACTTGGATTCTTCTATAAAGTTTAATTATGTAATGACAGAACATAGTTAACGACAAATGCAAACTGAATATATTTTTATAATTTACTGGTTGGCCGTTTCTTTGGTTTTTGCATCCTGTTCAGCCTATGATGGAAAAGGAAATACCAGTGGATATCAGCATATTATCACAAACAACACAAATACAGGAACTTGCATTGTAACAAATATAGACAAAGACAAAGATAGTCACAGCCACATTCACAGACACGAACACAGATGCAGATGCAGGCACACACGCAGACGCTGATGCAGATGCAGATGCTGGTGCAGGTACAGATGCAGATACTGGTGCAGGTACAGATGCAGACGCTTCATTTTTCACTTTCATAAGCTTTATTGGCATGTTCACAATAACTGGAAATTGCTAATGTAGTAATTAGTTTGCAAAAGTTATAGTAATTAATAATACCTACAGTCAATACAATATTATGTCATGATTTGTAAACTAAATATCATACACAATCATATACATATCTAAATTAAATACAAGCTCAAATTTTCAAAAGATCAAAGATGATCTTTTTAACGATTTGAGATTCAACTCATATTTTGAAGCATTCAAAGACATAGGCAGCAAGACGTTTGTAACAGTCATTGTCCACTGACTTGAGCAGTTTAGTCAATGTAGTTGGCTTGGGACTAAACAGGTCTGTAAAGGTATTTCTTATATTATCATATGATTTGCGAGAAACTGCTGTTCATTTTTCACAAAGTGGGCAATATTTAAGGTGTTCTGGCAATTTAGGCATGATATATCTGCCTCTTCTATCATTAGGAGGTGGTTATTGATACGAAGTTTCACTAGAGTTCTCTTATGCTCTGGATTTCGTGCAGTATCAAGATAACGTTTCACTTCGTATCCAGTTATGGCCATTGTTCTGATTTCCAGTTTTAAATTCAATAGATTTAATGGCCCATAAATATCCCATTGTTATCTTATACACGGATTTTGGCTTCCGAAGACTAGTCGGCGTCAGTCGGTCAAGCCTCGCGGGAATAAAGTTTTGATTCCTTGGCTGTGTTTTGGGCGAAGTTATTGTGGTGAGCGAAAGCGTTTGACCGTGCTCTATACCCTAGTTGTGTTTTGGGCGAGTTTTAACACAAGTAGAATGCGTCAAGTATTGAAAAATGCCTCCAGATAAAAAGTATCTTTGTATCTTCAAAACAGCGCTATTTCAGTACAATGAGTTTGGTAGAAAATGCAAATTCTTAAGAAAAGCGGTCGTGCGTCAAATGCAAGAGAGTTCAAAGCTGTTGTTTTCGCGTTACACTTTTCAACGTGTTTCTTTTAGACAACGGCACTCAATTTAGTCGATTAGTAATTGAAAAAGTTATTCAAAATGGTTTTTTTCGTTTGTTTCAACTAAACACTGTAGTCCGTATCGATTCGTAATTATCATTTCCGAAGATTATTCAAATCTTCGCGCGTTACGGTTTCATGAATTTGAAAGTTCGCGCCTCGTGGTCTATTGTTATCGAATGAATAGAGGACGCGATAGCAACTTCCATATTAGGAAGTTTCGATCGAGATAAATTCAAAGAAGCTAATAATCTGATTAAGAGAATCGAAACTCCATTGCTTGATACGCACAGAATTACCCGTTCAGTCTTGGAAAACAAAGTTGCATGGAATCGAGTGGGCCTGGGAAAGAGTCTTGCACAACCTCGTTCCCAGGGCCATCCGCGCGCCAAAGCCCTTGACACATGACCCTGGTACATGGTGCTCTATCGCGCGCTGTCATTGGTTTAAAATTTTAATTTATATCAACGTCTCTGATTGGATG
>JAOBYG010846578.1:0-13728 GCA_025403545.1 Epizoanthus stellaris | reverse complement strand
TTGACGGGCAAGGCATTAGATTTACATCCGTTTACAATTGTGACCTGGGAGCGATTAGATAGGTAATCACTAATCCAGCTCCAGAGATCCCCAGTGATGCCGAGTCCCTGGAGCTTTTGTAGTAGTATAGGATGTGATATCGAGTCAAACGCCTTCCGGAAATCTACAAAAACAATGCCCACCACTTTATTTCTGTCGAGCGCTTTCCTCCAGTCCTCCGTCATCTTGACCAGTAACAGCTCAGTAGAATGACCCTTTTTGTATGCCCACTGATGACGGTTGCCTATGCCATGGTCCGTAACATGGGTGGTGAGTGTGGACGCGACACAAGTCTCCATGAGTTTGCCAGGAACGCATAACAGCGATATTGGTCGATAGTTGTGCTTATCTGTTTCGTCATCTTTCTTGTATAAGGACGAAACGTTGGCAGATTTCCACGTGTTTGGGACAACATTGCAAGCTGCGGATTTTTTGAAAAGGGACATCAGGGATGGAATTAGAGCTTTTCCAGCATATTTCAGAAGCTTCGGTGCGACTCTGTCTGGGCCGCATGCCTTGTCAGCCTTAAGCTTGTCTAGGCCTTTAGCAATATCATCATGAGTAAAGATTATGTCCGATACAGTGGGTGTGATGCGACTTATGTGAGTGATGCGGTTCTCGTGGGTATATGCGGGGAATTCACCCGCGAGCTTTTCACCAATAGTGGAGAAATGTTCATTTAAAATCTCTGCCATTCCCAGGTCCGAGGTTTCAATCATCCCGTCTGATCGTCTTATACCCAGTATCGGCTGCTTGGAATGACCGCAGGTAACGTTCTTTATCAGTTTCCAGTATGATTTACAATCCTTCACTTGGTCAAATAGCTTTGTATAGTATTCGCCTTTGGACAGTCGGACATTTAGCGTGACTTTGTTCCTCAGCTCACGGTATTTTGACCATAGTTCAGGATTATTTGTTCGCTTGGCCTTTTGGAGAGTTTTATACCTTACATTCATCAGATGCCGTATTTGAGGCGTTATCCAGGGCAGAGACTGTTGTCTGATTTTAATCTCTCTGTAAGGAGCGTGCCGCTGGCAAATATCGTTGAAAATATGTGACCACGCCCAATAACTGTCGTCAGGATCATCAAACACAGAGCATACAGACCATGGAGCCTCTTCGATGTCCTTAATAAACACCGACTGGTCAAAATGTTTAAAGGTGCGCGCTTTGATCATTTTGGGAGGGGGTCTTTTAACCTTCGTCCGTAAACTGGCATATACCAGCATATGATCAGATACACCAAGCTCAAGTGTTCTCGTGTCCTTGATCAGATCTACTTTGCTTGTAATCACGAGGTCAATTAGAGTAGCAGTGTCACTTGTGACCCTGGTAGGCTCGCTATTAACCACTGTGTAACTGTACTGCAATAGTGAGCTTTGCAGTTTTCGTCCTGAAGCTGATGCAATGATGCTATGTTCAGTGCGGGTAAAATCACAATTGAAATCTCCAACAATCATCACATTCCTGTATTTAATCCAGACTTTCTCCAGTACTCCGTGAAACCGCTCGAAGAACTCAGAATCAGAAGGGGGTCTATAGATAGTTCCAACAATAAAAGTCGTAGAATTTACAAGGATCTTAAGCCATATTCCTTCAATTCCTGGTACCTCTAGGGATTTGAGCCGCGAGGAACAGATCCGATTACTGATGTAGACTAAACATCCGCCGCCAATAGTACCAGCATCTCTGTCCCTCCTCATGATCTTATAGTTATCAATCTCAAGTTGCCGGTTTGAGATTTTTCGGTCCAAATGGGTCTCTGTGATTGCCAGAATGTCAAAACGACACATGTGCAGTAGAACCTTTATCTCGTCCACTTTGTTCCTGAGGCTGCGTATATTAATATGAGCGACCTTCAAATTGTTTGATCCGTGGTCAATAGACCTCACAAAGTCGTGTAAATAGTCCGTGCCATGGCTAGTGAAACCTTGCCATCCGGGATTAAGTTCAATATCACCGGAAAGAAGTAACACTTGCTTTGTAGCAGTCGTGTTCGAATAGTACACGATCCGATTTCGTGAAAGTTTAGGTCTTCTGGAAAGTCTGTACATAAATGCAGAGCCAGTATGTGTTGCGGTGAGGGTGTCAGTGTTGATTGTTCTCCCTGGATCCAACAATAGTTGCTTGGCATTGAGTGCATAAGGTGTCACCAAGTCCTTTCGTATGCAAATTTCAGCAGCGTCTTTTCTGAAACTGAAACTGACCCTCCATTGAGGCGAACAGCATTGAGAGAAAACTGATACCGTGGAACCAGATATATTGGCAGTTCCAACAAATATAGTCCACGATGCAGTAGCCTTGGTCGTTATGTACTGACTACGTTTAAATATAGGCAGAGAAGGTTCTTCAAACTGCCAGAAACTAAACAAAATCACGTGCCTTCTCTCCATGTCTCAAGGGAAAAAATACTCCTAAATATTTGTAAATTACATATTACTCTGAAATTATAGAAAATACCATCTCAGAGGAACTAAATTTCAAAATTATCTGGGGTTGCATGCTCCCTAGATCTCCCTAGAAAATACAAACTTCTAGTCTCCTTCACAGCCGTATTAGTGTCGGTCCCATTCTCGGTTCCGTTCTTCCTTTCCGAGGGAGAGGAAGAATGGGACAGACACTAAAACTGCTGCGAAGGAGACTAACAAATTTCTTGAGTGCTTAAATTCACACGGACATGTTAAAATTGATCTACATGTGCCGAGACAAATGATAGCAAAGAACATAGTTCTTAAAAATAAAGAAAACTAGTGGATGCGGGGGCATGCGCAAAAATTATTTCCCAAGGGGGGGCCACGGGAAAAAACGGCCTCCAAGGGGGGTACTGCAAATCCCACCAGGCCTCCCCCCAACCTCACATAAATGAACGGTCCCTTACTGAACTGAGAAAATATTTCACGAAATTACTGCAACAGTGAATGTGTCGTTTAGCTGTACTGTATTCACTAAGGAGGACACACCGTAGTGCCGGTAACAGGGACTGCATTAGAAAAGTGCTTGCTAAACATCTACAAATTTAAGATTGCAAAATCAAAATCAAAATCATGGAAGTCAAGCTATCGTCACTTTAATTCTAATTAACTTAGATAAGAAAATGAACAATTTAGTCTGATGTTCAGTAGCAATCTCAAGCTTTGGTAACAAAAAATATGTATATTATTCAGTCACACGGATGGCTGCAATGTACAACGGCAACTCCAAGTTATCCGTCCTTCTACTCTAGCTTTAGTATCTTGGTCAAGTGCATTCAAACCATCACCTGGATTCTGGGTACATAACTGCTGCAGAGTCGTGTTTACCAGCAAGGCTTTGGCAAGATATTGAAGCCCTTCATCTGTGATATCATTGTAACGAAGATGGAGCTTTTTTAATGAATTGTTATGTTTTAGTGCAACAGCAAGGGCGACTGCTCCACTTTTACCAACTTTGTTACGGTGCTCGTCGCTATCCGAATAATTACTCATATACAGCGTTGTCAGTGTTGTGTTGCTACGCAGCATGTGAGCAATAGCAGCTGCTCCGTCATCACCACACTCAGTCATACACAAGTCAAGTGACTCCAAGGTTTCGTTTGATTTCAGTGCCTCCGCAACGAAAGTCACTCCTTTGCAGCCAAGCGGATTGTTTGCCATGTCCAGATCTGTTAATGTGTTGTTAGTACGCAGCATGTCAGCAACAGCAGCAGCACCTTCCTCACCACACTCGGTATACTGAAGACTAAGGGTGTGTAATGCTGACCCTTTTCTGACATCCTCTCCATCCCTATCGTTGTCGTTACTACGGGCTGCCATGTCTGTGAGTGAAGTATCAGGTATAAGGGCGGCTGTTACAGCTTTCACTCCAGCGTCTCCCAGCGTAATAAGAGAGACGTCAAGTGTGTTTAGGGTAGTGTTCTGGCTGAGACCCTTCGCTAGGGTTACTTCTCCTTCTTCGGTAAAATCATTAAAATTAATATTTAGCTCCTCTAGTGTAGAGTTGTGTGATAACATGTCCGCCAGAGCAGCCGCTGCATCATCAGTTAACTGGCAACTACTTAAATTTAGTCTCCTGACTTTCAGGTTTGCTTTCAGCGCCTTACAAACTAATCCTAATTCTAAAATACTCAGTTTATTCAATCTGAAACTGAGTGAGTGAAAATAAACTTCCTTATTAAGTCCATCCTCACAACAAAGTACACTCAAAATACCAGGTAGGATCCTGGCAACATATCCAGCAAACGGACTCTTTCTTGAAGTGACCTCTAACTCTTCTGGAAAGAATGGAAATATAGCACTAGCAACATCTTCATTGATGAAACTCTCAGAAAGAACAGCACATAATATGGCTACCGCCCGATTCTTATCCATGCTCTGTAAAAGAGCAGTTCCTAGCTCTTTGACAAAAGACTTGGCAATAGCAAAGTTTTCACGTAGCATGCCTGATATGAACAGTAATACTTGTACAAACTTCGTAGTATCTTTCAATTGTTCTACCATGTCGTGTATTGTCAGTGTTTGCCTTTCGACCCTGTTTGTGAGATAAAACGCTACTAGGTACTCTTGAAAGGTTTTGTGGAGAAACCAGTAGGTATGATCTGGTTTGATCTTTCGTTCACTTGCTTCCTTCAACAGAAATCCCAGCTTCGTACAACTTGTATCAATGTTTCGTAACGCACTTTCACGGAAGTACAAGGAGTCTCTCAGAAGGCCCTCGTGTGCAAGTTTTCCTAATGTAACAAGTTTTTCCTTAAAAGTTTGTAAAATCGACTCATCTTCTACCTGTAAACATTCCTTTTCACAGTATCGTTTCGTAATACAGAAAAAAATGTTCTCATACAGCTCAGTTAGGGTAGCAGGTAACTTGCCATCGAATTCTTCAAAAACGACGCATAGTAGAACTGTGTTTAATGGATTTGTAGCGAGTGTTCGAAATTTTTTGTCATCTTTTATGGCCATAAATAGCTTTCCTGCAAGCGTTGGATTGTCTTCATTTTCATTTGTACTGCAGCTTTCATTTTCAATGTCTTCATTTCCGTCGAAGTATCGTTGAACATATAGCTCTATTTCAGACATGGAGTATCCTTTAATTTCCAATAAAGTGTCAAAATATGTCCTCACCTCTAGTCCTTTCTCTTGTCGAGAGGTCACAACAAGACCGCACTTACTAAGGCGTTCTCTTCTGATCAGTTCTATAATATTTGCTATTGTATCGGCAGAACATTCGTCCACTCCGTCTACAACAAGCAGTACCTTGTCTTGGTGGTTCTTGATCAGTTGGAAAAATTTGGTCTTCAAATTCTCATCGATGTCCTTAGGAAAGAGTTGCTCCTCAATTGCTTCCCAGATGTCGCCTTGCATGTCCCTACACTTGACGAGGACAACCAGCGCAAAACGAGGAAAACTATCTGGCATTTTCCCCAGGGCCCAGTCGTAAGCAATTTTGAGGCTAAGCGTCGTTTTGCCCATTCCAGGGCTTCCTTCAATCAGGATTGTTCTCGGGTTTCTACAGTGTTTGTGAGACTGGAATATATCAGACAGTTCTACAGTCCGCTGTGTCAGTTTAAACCGCTCATCTTCCCTTTCTACCATGCCCAGCCTGGTGTAGATCTTGTCCAGACGGAACTTTGTTGTATCTATCCATGGTAATGGGTGAATTCGTGACGCTCTTCTGCAGTAGTTAGCTGACAACATTTCGGTGAGATCTGCAACTAAAAAGGTGGAACTATTCAAATAACAATAGGAGGATTTCACATGATGTCAATGTTTACATTTTGCTTCGTTTGCACAAATCCAACTTCAAGCTTCAGACAAACAAATTCCATGGATCTAAAGAGTATGTCACAGTTAGTAGTCACCCAACATTTGGGCGTGAAACAGTGAATACGTTTTCAGGAATGAATCTCTGAAAACTTCAAAATTTACAGACAATGCTGTATGGACTGGAGGCAACTCTTGCCTACAGGCTATACAATATCTGTAAATCTTGAAGATTTTAAACGCCCATTCCTCAAAAGGTATTCAGCATATCGCGCTCAAATTTTCGGTGGCTACTAACTGTGACATCTCTATCCATCTATGGACTTCGTTTTTCTGAAGCTTGAAGTGCTAAATAGATGGATTTTGAGTTGACCAAGTTGGTCGGATAAACAATACTGGAGCCATTCCCTAATTAATTGCCTTGTAAGTATTTACTTCCCTCACACGAAATTAATTGCCCACTCAAAACTGAACCAGAAGGATTGTCTCCTGCACTACAGTAAATAATTCGTCTGCAAAGGAGGGTGCCCAATATATTTAGCAACAGTTATTTTATCACGACTGTATTTACTGTAAAGTTGTATTCTAATTAGCTGCTCCCTATACATACCTAACCAAAGAAACCCCAACCTGCACACACAGTTAAATCCAAAAGCATCGCCTTAGGACTGGTTAACACTTGTGAAACAAAGACCAACAAGTACAAGTGGCTACTAAGTTTATTTACGGTGTGCAAAACGCTGGCTACCAGGTTGCTACCGGCGATTAATTAAGTAGTCAAGTAAACTTACAGCTTGCTGAATTTACTCGATTTCTCCTTACTTTCTTCCATTCAGTCATTAAAATGACGAGTCACAGTTCTGAATCATAACGTTCAGCGCGTTTTCTTGCTTTGCATTATCAATACTTCATGTTTGGAAGGAACGCTGTGTGCGACAATCGATCACACTTTTCCGAGTACTTTTGGAACAAACATCTAAACATCAGAATGGATTTTAGTCCATATAGTTGCAACTCTTACAACAATGTTCCACTGAGTCTTCCTTGAGACCTCGTTTAGCTGTTTCTAGAGGTTTTGTAATGCAGGTGACGAGTAACATAGAAGCGTACCTGAAAATACATGTAGCTTCTTTTCTGGCGGGCTTTTACCTTTTGCCCAGTGGAATTCCCCTCCCCCTCTCCCCCCGTTTTTAATTTTCCCAAACTCCCCTCCCCCCTTGTCGGAAAGCTACGTACAAGCTAACAGGGGTTATGAAAATTCCAAAACTCACTAGAGGAAGGGCGAAGGAGGGGCACAAAAATATTGAAATTTGATGTAGTTAGTTTTCCACACGCATTCCTTTGCCGTAAAAAACTAGCTACTTCATGACTTATTTACTGCTAATAGTGTTTAGTTCACATACAACAAAAAATACTGCAGGGCTGATGTAAGGGGGGTAGATAGGGGGTAGATAGGGGGTAGATAGGCTCACGCTAGCTGCTGACTCATGGGCCGTGTTCACTCAAGCCCGGACAATACTCTCTGTGACGTGTTTAATAATCAATTCCAACGGATTTTTCCTTTTATAACCTAACTCAACTGAGATAGCGTCTGTTTGAAACTACTCGTTCATAGCTGTTCCAATTTCATTCGAGAGAGAGTTGAAGTTCTGCTTGCGTAATTTTTTTTACGATGGCTAATTTAGACCAAGAAACTAACATTCCTTCTGAAGTGTTGGGCCCTGTTTCCCAAACAGAAGTTATTGCCATCCAGTGAGGCTTGACTAAAAACACAAACATATTAAAAACCACGTTTTCTCAACTATTCACTTATTCAATGACACAAATACCATTGAAAAAAGCAAGTGGTTTCGCATTGTTTTATTTCTATTCATTACAATTCAATCATAAATTCTCTAGTTTCTAATGGCTTTTTCTATTGTTTCGTACAACTAAGGGAATTTCAGACTGAACTTCGAGTTGAAAATTGACTTTTAATCAGCTAAACTAAAATCATAATGCGTGACAAATAATAACAAACTTTATTTCACTTCTAAATAATGTACCAGGACTGAATTAATTGTTTAGTCGGATAAAAATCGAGTTTAAAATCGTTCTAAATTAGTCATCGTAAAAAACATTTCACAAGCAGAAGTTCAACTCTCTCTCGAATGAAAATGGAACAGCTATGAACGAGTAGTTTCAAACAGACGCTATCTCAGTTGAGGTAGGTTATAAAAGGAAAAATCCGTTATAATTGATTATTAAACACATCACAGAGAGTATTGTCCGGGCATGAGTAAACACGGCCCATGAGTCAGCAGCTATCGTGAGCCAAATTTTATTTCCCTATTTTATTTTCATATATTTACATCTTTACCCCCTCCCCACTAAAATTATTTTGACCCGTTGTGGATGTGACGTAAGCAATATTTCATATTAATATATTTCACCCTACTTTATATTAATTTAATCGAGTCCTATTATGTATTAATATATTCCACCCAATTTTTTCTAGTATAATTTATTCAGGTGGATTTAATCAGAATCCAACTGAAATTAGTCAGAATCCACCCAGAAAAAAGGCCCCAACTGCTGAAACTATACTACTGATATCTTCTGTCAGTGTGAAACCAGCTATTAGTGTGATAATATTTCCTTGTCACTCAAAAATACCCATTGTTAAAGTATAATACTTCCAAAACTTCTGTCTTGTCCCACAAATGTAGAATCACTAATGTAATTGTAATAAACTTACCAATGTCATCAGTTTTCACTTTCTTGCAGCTCTCAGGGATGTTCTTTGTTTCTTCAGTGTTCCCCTTGCGTGCTTCTAGTTGCATGAAAACAAGAATGGGAGAAAATTAGAAACAGAATTTGCAGCTTCAATACTCTAAGTATTATTTGTGTGGGTGAGGAGGGGGGAGGGAGGTTGGGTGTTGGGGACAGAGTGAGTTACAATTCCTCGTCCTGCAAGTAGATTGAACCCTTTCAGCCCCGAACATGACAGCTGTTGTGTTTTTTGATCTCCTTACTGGTGTCCCTACATTGCTTGTAAACTGGTCGGGAGAATTTGGAGATTTGTAAAGACAATTTTATTTTGAGCGACCAGTTTTCTTCTTATTTCCATAACGAAACTGCTTTCTTTCATACTGCTAGACAAGTTAAATGCTTATAAATTATGAACCAAAAACAAAATCATGTCAAATTCTTTACAACTGTAGACACTAATGCAGGGTCTGTCATACTGCAATTCCTCTAAAATTCTAAAACATCCAAGGTCAAATGCTATTTTGGAACTCTAATTCTGGCCTACACCTGGTGCTATTCTTCATTTGAAGGGAAGCCACATTTTTGGGAAGAAAATAGTGAAAGAAGCCTGCTAATCTCTCATGCCCTACAAAAACAAAATCTCTAGTCCTATAAAGGCAAACAAGATCATCTGATCGAAAGATAAACCAACAAACTAATGAGCACCACCCTAACAGCTGCTATTACCCTTGATGCCATCTGCTGTCCTCTTGACACTTGCTGTTTGCGCAAAATCACTTCAGTACAACTATGTCAAATATTTAGAAGCCTTCATTCAAATTTCGGCAATAATACTACAATTTATTTGTTACTTTATACTGCAAATCTGGCTGCTCCAAAGTCTTAGTGTTCTTTATTATAATTCATAACAAATCTTCACAACAGTGATCAAGAATTAAAGGGATCATAAGAGAACACACAAATGAAAACATAAAAGAGTTGCATTGGTAAACTAGTTGACAAAAGAAGCAATAAGTTCATTACAAGTACACAGTACTTCTGTAAAAATTCAGAAGGGAGAAAACCAAACCAACATACATGTACTAACCATCAGAACTGACAACACGGCCAGGCTTTCCAACCAGATTCTGAACCATCTCTGTGAACTTCTTACATCCTTCATTCCAAGAGTATTTATCCTTGTAGTGACCTCTAAGATTTACGGCGTTCTTGTGTCGCTCTTCTGGTTCCTTCTTTGATAACTCCTTAATCTGGTGTTTCCAATCTTCAATGTTGTGTGATTTAACAATGAAGGAGTTTCCATTTTCTACCTCGCTCAAGGCCTCAGCTATCCCAGATTCACTTGTAACAAGAACTGAAACAGCAGCAGAAATAGCTTCAAGGGCAACCAGGCCAAAGCCTTCTGTTCGCGATGGCATGACTACCAAGTCTGCTTCATTTAGGAACATCTTCTTCAGTTTTTCTCGGTCATTGCAATACCCTCGGATTCTCAGTTGGTCTTTTCCTATTTTTGTGTTCTCAACAAACCAGCGCTCTACATCCTTGTATTTACCTATAGGAGCACCAACAAATGTCAGCAAGAAATGCTCTCCAAGAGAAGCTACTGCCTTTCCAGCAATATCATATCCTTTAAGTTCAAAGTCTTCAAAATCTCCACGGCCAATCATAAAGACACTGAACTTTCTATTTCTAACTTCAGCTGGTGAAGCTGAAGCTGAAGCTGAATCTGAAGTTGGTGCCAGTGGTGATGTTAGAGGCTCCTGAAAATATTTAAACAGACCTGGTGTGATAACCTGAATTGGTTTTGGTGATAGTTTTCTTTCGTACTTCTCTTTCAGCCGAGTGCCCACTGCATAAACAAGATCTGCAGCTTCACACAGTTCAATTTCACTCATATCCTTCTCTTCATTTTCTTGAATTGTGTCTGAAGTGGTGCTCACTTTGTATTTCCCAAGGTCTTCACAAGCTACATGGACAAACTGCACAAATTTACATTGTGTTCTTTCCTTTATGAAATAGGCAGGGGTACCAAGCTTTCTGCCGTGACCTATTACAATATCAACAAGATGCTTCGATGGTGGGATTTTTAGCTGATCCAGGGGGTCATTAGATCCAGGAACAGGCTGTGCAGTAATCAAATGTACTCCTTGGTCTTTTGCATCTGCTTTGTCTTCTGTACTGCCCTTGGAGACATACAGACTTACATTAAGGTAATCACTTGAAGCTGCCGCCAGATTGACTGCAAGTTCTCTGTTGAAGGTAGGCAGACCACCTTTGGATGATCCCCACTCATTACAAAGAAACAGCACATTGATGCGTTGGGAATGTTCATCACAGTGCGTACTACTGGATGCTGGCCTAGGGTCTGTCACTGATGCTCCAAGGCTGTGATCAGATGCAACATGGACGTGGCTTCCTTCTTCAACATCTGAATTGTATGATTATTAGATAATTTTGTTATGCGCTTTTGATCATTTTATGCTAAAAAGCGCAATACAAGTAATAAATTATTATTATTAATTATTATTATTAATCTATATTTTACTTGTTACCGGTAGTTTAGGAGATATTCAAGAGCAAATATTTTTAAATATTGAGCTCCGAATGGGCTGTAGGGGACAGAGGGTGGCAGCCCCTACCCCCAAGTGGGTCCCTAGAGACTTCAGACATATGTTTTGGCCTGCACCCTTACCTAGTGAGCAGATTTCATATTACCATCAAACAGCATTGCATTGCCAATTAAAACTACTTTTTAGCCAGTGAAATTTATGAAACAGAAAGCTTCGCATTGTGTCTACTGAAGTTAAAGGGAACCTAAATTGTATACTCTAGAGGCAAATCTCGACTAGTGTTATTCATGGACCCCTGTAGCCTGCGAGAACAGAGAGACCCTTTTTCTGTGACTCGGACTGAGGTCCCTGGAATGAGAGTGAGTGAGAGAAAACCTGTTCTCACAGGCTAGGTTGCCTAGGCTAGTGGTTGGTGATAACATGGTCATGCTCGAGACGAAGGTTTCTTTGATTGAATATTCAAAGGTGTTTGGAATTAAAAAAGGTTTGTTGATAAACATTAATTTACATCAGCAAAGATTTGCTTATTGCTAGTACTTCATTGCCAGCAGTTTGCAGTCATGTCAGTGCCAACTGTTTTCTTCATTGATTGCCACTGGGCATATAGCAATCTTGAGTTTTCCTCTTTCACAGTGAGTGATGTTTATTAGCATGCAGAGAACTTCAGTCTGTTGGCAGGTGTTTGTACTGAGTCATTGCCTCTCTCTACTTCCTTAACAGACCTTCAAGAATCGTGGTCCTACAGTACCTGTGCCATTTCAATTCCATGCAACCTCAGTAGAATCCCGCAAGAGAAAACATGACGAGGAAGAAGACAAGCCAACGAACGCCTACCTTACTATGGCTCAGCAGATCTATAATTTCCAAAGTGGCACGCCAGAGAGATTTAGAACCAAGTCTGTCAAGGATCAGAACCAGGGTCCTGCTGTGGTAGAACACAAGGAGCCCTTGAGACTGACACATCCTAGGACACCAAAGCTTTTATCAAGAGAAAGGAAACGACCACTGCATGATGGTATATTGACTCGAGAGCAGGAGGAGGAAAAAATTGCAGAAGAAATGAAGAAGTAAGTTAACAATAAGGCTAAACAAACTGTTTCTTTGATTTGGGATGGAACAAGCCAATTAGATACAGATATATACAGGTGCTCCCCGCAGGGCTTTTCAGTTACCTGTTTACATGAATTACAAGGCTCCAGTAGTTGAGGGTCTTAGCCAGACCGCTGAATGCAGTTCACATTAATTATTGTCCGAGACGTTGAGTAGTGCCCTCAGTAAACAGACCACAACACCGGCATTAGCCTGCTCTTATCGACAAGTGTGTGGGTTATTTTAAGTCCCCCGATAGACCGTCGAGCGACTAGACCAACGGCTTAACGTCACTGTCCATGGACAAAATAACGGGAAACAAACCCAAAGGCCTTTTAAAGTTAAGACAACAGACTAATCGATCGCACGTTCCGCCTGCGGGACTCGGAACAGTTCAGAGACTACTCGATAATTCGTTACTGACCGTATCAGTACCCGGAGGCGCATTAGGAATAGTTTAGTTTTGTTTTTGTAATATTCTGGCGAAGGGTTTTCGGAGCCGTTAGAAATTTTCGGACAGTTTTTTGATTGGCCGGCATGCTTTGCGAAATGTAACAAATTCATTCACAGTGGACGTCAGCCGATTCAGTCTGTATTTTATCGTACGTTACGTTATTCAATTATTGTATTTGGGGTTGTGAGTATCGTTGATAAACTAGATACTAATTATACTGATACGGCAGTGTAAACGAACGAGACAAGTCACAACTGTTATCGTGTCGGAGGTAGTAGGGGACTAGTGGATTTTATGAACAAAATGCAAAACTGAAAAAGCAACATGCGTTTTGTTGTTTTAATAATATCAAATACTCTGATCTTTTGATACAATATAAATATACACGCGTGCAAAGTACAACTAATACTCTGTTTGTTATTGAAATAATATTCGCAAAAAGAATGACATTTTGCGCTGAGAAATATTTTGTGTCTTTGAAACTGGAAGAGTGCCTCTGATCTAGAATACAGTGAATATCGCAACTCTTATGTATTAGGAAAAAGAATGAAATACCAGTTATTATTGCATTATAATTACCGTGTGGTTGGACTATGGTCAAGCATGCATCGTTATTGCATTATATTTACCCGCGGTTAAAAGATAGTTAAGCATAATTATAGTTGCATTATGGTGTAAAAGGATTTAAGTGGCAGTTAGCCGGTTAGGGGTGGGCCATTAGATAATTGAGGGGGCGGTTGCGCAAATCTCCCCCAAAAAAATCGAGCAAGCTCCCATGCCTTGAAAAAAAAATCGAGCATGATGCAGGATGCAGGGGAAAAAAATCGAGCACGCAATGGGCCATGGGAAGGGCATCTTAGAAATAGACGATGGTCACCGTGAAGTGATATTGGCATCGACACCCTGCTCAATGGAAAAAAAGACTTGAAAATAAAAACCGGCTAAACATACCGTATATAGCTAGCTTTCAAAGCACTTTTTCTTGTGCTATTAATATTCGAGGTGGGATTATATTCGGTATCTCTTATAACTTGACAAATAACTTTTAAAACCGTTCTCTGTTGCAACAGGCCCGTAGGCTGGGGAGGGG
>JAOBYG010845467.1:0-13732 GCA_025403545.1 Epizoanthus stellaris | reverse complement strand
TGGAACTCTATTCCCATCCAAGTTAGGAACACGAACTCGCTGCCAACTTTTAAGTCTCTTTTAAAAACCCATTTATTGAAAATAAGGTTTTCTTAATTTTTTTAGCAAAGTTATTGTAAACGCATTGAGGCTATCAAAATGCGTCACAAAAACTGTTATTGTTATTATATTAAGAAAGTACTATTAGTATTACCACCTAAAATAACCAAGGAGCTAATCGAGTTAGGTGATACAAATTGTGCACTTGAAATATTGTGGGTCAGTTAAGACATGGAAACACAAAAGTTACAGAGAAAACACAAAGACATCAGTTTAGGTGCTAAACTACGTTTTAATTGAGTTTAATTTAACGGTGCTTTCAAGACGGATCTCTTCTTAGTTTTAACTGATTCGTCTATGAAATAATAGGCAGATTTAGATACAAGACGCGGACGCCCATCGGTGGCTTGCAAATTTCTGCCTTCTTTCTTTTCGCATAATAGTTTGCTGTACCACTCATTCACTTGATGTGCTCAGTTTCTTCTTAAGGATTTTGATTACTAGGAATTGGATAACGTAGTTTTGAGGCCAAATATCTAATCAGGTGATTCTCACGTTGGCGTTGTCCAAAAAACTTTAAACTGGCGATTTTCACGTTGTATTTCTGAATATGGCGGCAGAAACGTTGTCAGCTCGCTGCATCTTCACGTGCAGTTATTGTATTCTGTAATCATGCCTATTGTAATCCTCGTCTTGTATCTAAATCTTTCTAATATGATATAATGAGAGCGCTAAGACCCTCTTTAATAAGTACGTGTATCTAAGACATGCAATACTTTGTGCGTTTTAGTGTTGTCAAGACAGGCCCCAACGTCCAAATATTCAGACTGGAGGATCCTAAGAGAGACAAACGCTAACTTATAGTAGAGGGGAAATTTAGTTGAACTGCCGTCCACACCATTGTGCACAAAGGTAGCATGGATTGTACCTACGTGGTAGTAGTGCGTGACTGCTTGACTATCGATAAACTGCAAAACAGTGCGACGGCATTGCCAGCGACAGGTTGATGACATGTGTGTCATGTTGCAACTCTACAAAGTTGACCTTTTTCATTGTGAGTGACACTGCACGATTGCAGTGTCACTTTTGCCCATTGGCGTGACATCATTTGGAGTGACAGTCACGCGACGTTACGCGACAGAGTCAGAACAGCGTGTTTTATGGTGATATACCAGTGGGGACTGCAGCACAGAATTATCGACGATTGCCCAGGTGACCGCACACAGCGGTGTTTGCTGCGATGTAGTTCTTGTTTTTAAAATCTGTGTTGCTAAACAAGTAGCGCGCTGCTATTTATCCGTGTTTTAAATTATGTAATAGTATTGACATAATTTTACAATTACCTAAGTATATTGAATTTATTATCGACTAAGACAAATTATTTTTTATAATTGTAGGTATCAATAACTTCGTATAGATTTTTATTACTTGTAGTGGTTCTGTTCAGATAGACGTAGTTTGTCTTATAAATGATCGAATATATCTCTCTGATGTTCTCTGGCTTGGATTCGCCTAGTTGGAGCTTCCAGCCACCATGGGACGTGTCATACTACAGTGCCGCAAAGTTTAGGAATGTTGTTAGAAAAAAAGCTTTGTGTGAAAATAATGACTATTGACATGCAGACTGTTCGCCACTCCAGAAATGAGAAAATGGGCTGGGCCTGTCTATCCAAACAATCCCAGAAACGAGTGCTTCAACGAATATTTTTCACAGTATATCATCAAGAGTGTTTCGCAAGCTATTGTTTTGCACAATACGCATTATTTTATTGTGTCTAAGAAACAAAGCAATTGGGAAATGTGTTGTCTGAATCACATCAAAACTCGCACAGGCTAATGATTCTGTTTTGTTCTTTGATGCAAATGTAGCATTCGCAGAATTGCCTTCTGGGATCGTTTGACAGGCCCAGTCCTTTTTCGTTTCGGGAGTGGAAAATTCTGTCAACCATGGCGAACATGAAATCCATGTGTTTACTCGATTTTAAACATTTTCTGAGAAATGTATGTAAATTCAGTGCTGTAGCTAGACCTGAATGCTAGATGAGGCAAACCACGAGCACCGAAGACGCGAGCTCTTGAGGGAGTCTAGGGCATAGCCCTCGAGGAAATGTTGAAAATTCAGGTTCTCGGAAATGGCATCCCTGCACTTTGAGGACACTTTCGATGAAATATCGCAAGATTTCATTTTCTTGTACAATAAATTTTAGACGAAGCAATTGCCTCGTTTGCAAGTATGCTGGCTACGGCACTGAGGTCCCGTCCACACTAATACGTTTTCGAAAACCTCCGTTTTCATTTTATCGAAAACAGATAAAAAGATTTGTGTCCACACTAGCGTTTTCGGAGCGTTTTCGACCGTCCATACTAGGATCTGGAAAACGATGCCATTGATGCGTTTTCGTTCCCAGGCTCTTGTCGACGTTTTCTGCTTCTATTCTTGCCCACTGGGCCATGCATAATTCTGTTCATGACGTCAGCGTTTTCGAAAACCTCCGTTTTGCCCGTCCACAATAAAACGACAGATCTCCGTTTTCAAAAGTCTCCACTTTCGAGAGCGTTTTCGAAAACCTCCGTTTTCACACCTACAGACCTCCGTTTTCGATCGTTTTAGTGTGGACGGTCGGTGCAAACGCATCAAAATGTATGCGCTTTCAAACAAAAACGTATTAGTATGGACGGGGCCTGAGATTGTCATTTGATCAGTGCACTGTTATGGCGTAATGCGCAAACAGAGTGGTTTACATTGTTTATTGCACTGGTATACTGTTAATGGCGTACTGTTATTCCAAGTGTTGTTTCTCCAGAAAGAGAGACAGTGTTCATAGCCATCGATTGTTATTATACATAGATGTTGCGTTTTAGAGGGTGAAGTTTCACTGCAATAAAGAAAACAAGGTCCTTTATGCTGACAGGCGAAATCTGTTATTGTATCTTTACTTCAAACACAAATACGCATTTGAAAATGAAGCTTTACTCTTTTCACGGCGCAAGATCAGAGCTAATAAGAACGTTTATCATAAGACGAGTTCAAACGAAGCTTGTAACTCGCGTTTGGCTTAGCTTTATTGCATGGTGTTAAATTTCACTGCAAAAGACATCAAAATTTCATACCTGTTTTGCGTATGATTTTCAAGATTACCAATGAGTAGAATGAGTAATTTGTCCAATTTAGGTTTATTTGTGTGGAAAAATTGCACGTTTTACACATTGGAAAGCTTTTAAAACAACAGGCATGGAATCTTGATATTATGTACGTGTTTGTTCCACACGGTGTTCACGAGCTGTTTGAACAAAACAGGACCCAACACTACTCTATTTTCATATTTATTGTACCTTCTTTGCAGGCGTTCAGATATTCAAACTTTTCTATTTTTAACAAAATCCTTGTTTTGTTAATCTTGCGTCAATAATATATTACAGTTCCCAAACATTTTCTTATACGTATTCATACATGCGATTGTTACTTATCTTAGAAATGTCGGTAAACTCTGCGCCAAGGGCGATTTCAGCACCATTAAGTTGACTACGGCATTTTTCTCTTATTGGCAAAGTTATTACCATAACTGTTGACCAAGTTGGCTAATTTGATGGTACAGTTGGACTGACCAATAGCAAGAGAAAATAATCTAACAGCAGATAACCGTAACCCATGATAATTATTTGAAATCTATTTTTAGAACCGATGCTATTTTTAGTAACTCGCACTCAGGACCTTTGTACGTAGTGCATTTGGTCGACCACAGACTGAGATATCATACAGATTGTCGCGGTTTCTCGACTTTGTCAAATTTGTTTTATTTCGTAAAATTTTAATTTGTTTTTTTCTGTTGAGACCCGGCATTATCAGTTCGTACTTATCTTAAAGATTTTATTCTTCAGAGGAAGAGGCTACAGAAGCCTTTTTTTTACAGCACTTTATTGTGTTTTACCCGTATCTTAATTGCCGGTTATTTTCCCAAGCATCCAAAACCTTCTGTGAAGCAACAAAGCTGTAATAAATCATGCTTTTTGAAGCGCAAAGTGAATATTTAATTTATGAACTTTCTTAGCCACTTTGCTTGTCGGCCGTCATCCACTGTGTTCTCTTCTTCAATAGCTAAAAGCCAATGACCATCGCCTCTGTCGAGAAGTTGTTCGAGGTTCACTTGTTGAAGCTGCTGCTTCCATATTTTGAGTCTCATCTAGACATGTAATCCCGGCACTCTCCGTCGACTGCAAGAATCTTTCATGCTACAGTTCAAAATCACGTGTAGTAAATAGACCAATTACGTCGCCTCTAAAAATAGCTGGTGCTCCAAGTAAGATCCAAAACATAGATGGATATCATGGATACAGACCCTAGTATCAGAGATACCTTCTCTTAGCTGGTGTTCTCTTGCCAATAGCCATTTATATAATAAGATGTAAAAATAACCGAGTTTAGATATTGCATGATATTGCCATGACAAGAATCCAACTAAACTAGCGTTTCCATCTATGGTGATCTTAGCTGGTACTTAGTCTATCTGCATAACACGAGTGAAATCGGAAACTTGAACCTTATCACCCCTGCATTGTTTTTCGACAGGCTCTTTTAAGATTAAAATTAAAGTTTATTTATTTATTTATTTTTGAAGAAAGACTATATAAAGGTCTTATTTCATTTGGTTGCCGAGCATTTTGCCAATTTTTTTAATTACTTATTATATTTTTTATTTTGGCTTGCTTCCACGACACATCTTCTGAATATTAATTAAACCAAAATATACGAGGAAACAAATCATGTGAATCGTTATTTTCACAACTGGACGTTTAGTTCAATAACGTTTACATTCAAAAGGTTTACATCAAAACTGCGAGACTGTTTAGCTCATATAGATGACCGTAGCATAGTTACGGCGAGTAAAAAAACAAAACTGATTTTAGCTTACTTCCAAGTTAAGTATTCTGAATAATAATTAAACCAAAATATGTGAGAAAACCAATCACATGAATCGTCACTTCACAACCGGAAGTTTACTTTAAGAACGTTTACACCAAAAACGTCTACATCAAAAATCTTTGTTGATTCAAAACTAATAATAATAATAATAATAATAATACGTATTTGGAGCGTTACACAGAGGTCTTACTACTCTTACAATGCACTCATACTTATAAAATTCAAATTTTCATGTTTAGTTATCTTATTTGCCCAAGAATATCACTGGCAAATTAACAATTTCTGAAACTTTTGTTTGATTAAGTCTAGATATGATATGCGCATATAGATATGTGCATGATATGCTTTATAATTGGGATTCGCCACTCCAGAAATGAAATCAGGGCTGGATCAGTCAACCCAAAGGAGTGCTTCAGTACAGCATGTTTGGAACAATGTGACCGACAAGTCTGACCAACAAGTGTGATCAACAAGTGTGACCAACAAGTGTGACTGACAAATTGAACTGACAAGTTTGACCAAAAACTGTGACTAACAAGTGAACAACAAGTATGACCACAAGTGTGACTGCTATGTAGGACCAACAAGAGTAATCAACAAGTGTGACCAAAAAGTGTGACTGACAAATTGAACTGACACGTTTGACCAAAAACTGTGACTAACAAGTGAACAACAAGTGTGACTGCTATGTAGGACCAACAAGAGTAATCAACAAGTGTGAGCAACACGTGTGACCAAAAAGTGTGACTGACAAATGGAACTGACAAGTTTGACGAAAAACTGTGACTAACAAGTGTAACCAACAAGTGTGACCAACAATTGTTACCAACAAGTGGACCAACAAGTGTAACACACAAATGTGACCAACAAGTGGACCAACAAGTGTAACACACAAATGTGACCAATAAGTATGATCAACAAGTGTGACAAGCAAGTGTGACCAGTAGGTGTGACCAACAAGTGTAACACACAAATGTGACCAACAAGTGTAACACACAAATGTGACCAATAAGTGTGATCAACAAGTGTGACAAGCAAAAGTGACCAACAAGTGTGACCAACAAGTGTGATCAACAAGTGTGACCAACATGTGTGACCAACAAGTTGGACCAACAAGTGTGACCAATAAGTGTGACTAACAAGTGTAATCAACAAGTGAGACCAGCATGTGTGACCAACAAGTGGCCAAGAAGTGTGACCAGCATGTGTGACCAACAGGTGTGACCAAAACGTATGACCAAAAAGTGTGACCAGTATGTGTGACCAACAGGTGCGACCACCACATGTTACCAACAAGTTTGACTAGCATGTGTGACCAACAGGTATGACCAACCAGTGTGACCAGGCTTTTTATGGTAACTTCTTTTGACACTTTGTTTTCTAATTCATTTCATTTCCAATTCTCAAAAAATTCCAGGATTGAAAGGCTAACAACACAATAATTGTCAGAACATATAAATTAAACATACTGTATTGTAGCTGGTCTTGCGCAGCTGAAACACACAACTAGCGACATGACAACAACAAAAGTATTGGGTATATGCATTGTAAACCCATTGTTAACCGCGTGTAGATCACATGTATTTCTGTGTGCCATTACAACCAACCAATCATCTTGTGTTTAGGTAAATACGGTGGCTGATTGATAGCCAATCTTACTGAGAAATGCGTTGCTGAACAAATATATTGCTAAATATGTGGAACACTGTGACATTTCTTCATGGTAAAAAACTAAGCACTTCAGCTTCAAACACAAAAGCAGCAGAGTTAATGGCCTGTCTTACTAGACTTCTTACCTCGCTCACAGAACGGGTAAGGAGAATTCAGTGATTGATAAAGACAATTTGCTGTAGTTCATTATACTCTTCCTCACCGTAGCAAGCACAAACCAAAACTGAGTTTAGATTATTTTAAAATAATAATAATAATAATAATAACAATAGTAATAATAACAATAACAATAGTAATAATAATAATAATGCGTATTTGGGGCATTGAGATCCCAATGCTCTTACAATACAATCATGTTAATAAATTCAAATTTCATATTTAGTTACCTTATTTACCCAAGAACATCACTGGCAAAATAAACAATTTCTGAAAATTTTCTTTGATTAAGCCTATTCTTATACCTAGATGGTTTTGATCTCTAATACAAGTAGTGAAACAGAGCTAGAGGAGAAGGCTTAAATATGATTTCGGAAATGGTCTAGGATGTAACAAAGTAGAAACTATTGTCTGTCCCTACCACCTAATTTTCTACTGTGGCGATCCCCATCCCTTTGAACATCATTCGAGCACGTTTTCTCCCTCTTTTCGTGCTTTCTGTTGTATCACAAACAGCGTTTCGCCGTCGCCTTTGCTGAGCGATATTTTCTTCCGTCTCTTCATCTTCTTCTGTTGGCGCTTCAACGTGAACAAGGTTCGGATACCATGATACGAGTGGAGTAGGAATTGGGCGACTTTGAACCAAACGGCTGTGGGCGATATCTTCTCCTGTCTGTTCTTTCTCGTGTCCCATTGACACTTCAGCGGGCAGGGACTCCGGCATCGCTGGCATTGGAGTAGAATCTAAATGACTTGGAATCAATGTGCTATGACAGGTACCTTCTCCTGTCTCTTCCTTCCCTTCTCCTATTGACACTTCAGCAGGCAGGGACTCGCGCAACGATGACATTGGAGTGGGATCTGAATGACTTTGAGTCAATGTGCTGTGAGCGGTACTTTCTCCTGTCTGTTCTTTCTCTTCTCCCATTGACGTTGCTGCAGGCAGGGACTCCGGCAACGATGACATTGAAGTGGGATCTGAACGGCTTTGAGTCAAACGTATGCGGGCATACATCGGAACGACTGGGACGTACTCCAATGGAGGAAGCTGTTTGGGTCCGCGCCTTACTGGTGGAATAATCTGTGTTCTAGGAGGTGTTGGGACTTCTGTCTCTTTATCTTCCTCTTTATCTTCGTGTGGTGAAGCCCGGTCTATTCTACCTTCATATTGCCGGCAGAGTTGGAGCAGTGATGGTGCTCGACTCGCTCCTTCGGATGGAATAGAGCTTGATGGCAATCTCGGTAAAGTCGGAACACTGCTCTGTCTTGTGGCGTTCCTTCGGCCGTTTCTCCGATGTTGATCCTGTGAACTGTGCATTTTAGTTTCAGCTCAATCTATCACCTGATATATAACCAGTGCAAGAGTAATTTGTAATAGTTGAACTAAGTATCGTAGCATGACTGATATCCTCTATGTCAGCTCGTTCCTAGAAAATGTGTTCCCTTCTGGCCTCCCAGTTTTAAAAACCTTTGTCTTGATAATACTGTGCAAAACAGCATTCTTAAAAAACAAATGGAAACCACTAAAATGTGTTTGTTACTCGCACAGTGATTAATTAGTAATTCGCCAACAATAATAATTTTCCTCACTGGAAAATATTGATGTTCGAAGATGTTTCCTTCGTCAATTTTAAGTTGGCTTAAGTTGTTTAACGATGTCAGTGTACTTTATTTGGATAAGAATGCAACAATGTTTGTGTTTCAATCTCCAAAATAATGTTTCCAGATTGCTTGTTGCTCCATGAAAGTAACGTTGTTTTGATCAGGTTGCTAGACAACTAATTGCCCTACTAATAAAGTATTTGTCCTCATATCCACACCCACATGGAACACCTCACTTTTAAGGTCTTCATCATCAATTGTCTAATTAATTTCCAAGTCAACAGATCAAAACAATATTACGCCCAGATCAATGCCCCAAATAGGGACCCACTTTTGTCAGCAGACGCAGTTTTCTGCGCATAGTACCACCGCCAACAACCACTTTTGACGACCAGTGTTTGTTCTGAAGGGGCCTAGTAGCATTTTTAACGCAAAAAGTGAAATGGCATAGGACGAAACAGACACTGCAATTGCTTCAAGATTTATCTTTAGAAGATATTTAAGAAGAAATATAAATATCAAGTTTTAGTTCCAGGGTAGACAGAGGGCCCAAATGCGTCCCTCGACAGGGCATGTGTTTGACTTGCTCCCTTAGGTGATTAGAGGTTCATCCTAGTGCTAGATCGACCCAAGTGATTTCTGGGTTGGATTTGCGAAATTCTTGATTGACACATTGTATAATACACTCGTTGAAGCACTGCGTTCTGGGATCATTTAGGTAGACGGGGCCAGTCCTTTTTAGTTTGTGGAGCAGCGAACGTCGCCAATCTCGTGCCCAGATCCCATTTTCTTTTTCGCCTTAAGCGTGGAACGAAGGACTCTCGGAGCACCTAAAAAATATCGCGGACGTCCAACGTCCGTCCACTCAATCCCGTTCCCAGAGCCCACGTTAAAGGAGCCAGTGCTGGCTGGTGTAACGTGGGCTCTGGGCACGAGATGGCCGTCAGCGTATTGTGGACTTTCCTCAATGCACAGGTGCTGGCGTGCAGGTGCTCCTAGAGAGAGCCCCCCGTTCCACGCCGCTTGCCTATTACCAATCTTATTCGCAGAGCCCACGTTCTTTTTGGCCTGCGTTGTGCAACGAAGGGCTCTGGGACACGCGGCAGCCCACGATCTGCGGACTACCTTATAAGGAATTTCGATTGTCTGTGGGGCGATCTCGTACCCAAACATCACGTTCCTGGCTGGAACGAGGGGCTCTGATCACAACCTTTTTTCGCGCATGCGTACTATGCACTATTCTAAAACCATTAAATACGTATTCTTGCACCCAACTGAGTATATGTTGGTGTTTTGTGGTCATTTTGGAAATATAACAACGATCTGTGGCATATCAAAGGAGTAAGATGAAGAACGATGCTCAAATACAAGTATTTTACATTCATACTTCGACCTCCGAATATCGGAGAATTTCTTATTTCCAGAACCGTTGCCAACGGAGCCCTTCGTTCCCCGCCGCAGGTCAAAAAGAACGTGGGCTCTGGGAACGACATTGCCTATTACATTCGACACGTCGGCAGAAATAAGATGTTTTTAAAAACAATTAAATTAAATTCAGTGTTAGGGGGGACTTCAGTTCAATGCGTAGCATTACAGGGTGTTAGCCTGATTCTAGTTTAAAATGTCTAGCCATGTGCTTGGAGTTTTGTAATTTCGAACCATGACGTAGTACCGAGGCGAATGTTAGTGGTAAAATAGTTTTAGATTTTTAGTGGGAAAACTTTAACTTTAACGAGTTTTGGGTAGAATAAAAAATTAACAATTGGGATATTTTCAAAATAGACAAACATCAACTTGTCGATATCCGGGGAGTGTACACTCGAGTACAGAAATAACGCCAATAACACCTGTGCGTTTTATGCCAGCACAAAACGTGTAAATATAGGGCAGTATATAGTACATCACGTTTTACTGCTTTCACGGCGCAAGGTCAGCACTAATAGCAAAGTTGATCATTAGACGATTTCTAAGAAGCTTGTAACTCGCGTTTGTATATGCTTGTAACTCGCGTTGGTGTTAAATTTAATTCACTGAGAGAAATATCTAAAATTCGATACCTGTTTTGTGTATGTTTTTCAAAATTTCCAATAAGAAAAATTTGCAATTTTTCCACTTCAGGTTTTTGTTTAGAAAAATTGCACGTTTTACAAATTGGCAATCTTCAAAAGCATGCAAAAAACAGGTATGAAATCTTGATATTATGTACGTATTTTTTCACACTAGAGTCGTGGATCGATTTGTTTAAAGGTGTCTCTAACAACTTCCTCCCTCAGCATTATTTCCACGGATTTACAGATTATAACAACTTTAGGTGCTGGTAAAATTGTAAGAGAAACTCACAAATGAATACACGAGATGCGCTTTGTAATTAGATCCACATTGATGCGTATTGAACGGGAACTGAGAGGTTGTTTCACTATTTGTTGGTGTTCACGAGCTGTTTGAACAAAACGGGACCCAAAACTGCTCTATTTTCATATTTATTATACCTTCTTTGCAGGCGTTCAGATATCCAAAGTTGTCTATTTTAAACAAAAATCCTTGTTTTGTTAAATCTTGCGTCAACAATATATTACAGTGACGAAAAATTTTCATGCACATTTTCTTTCATGCGATTGTCACTTATCTTACGGTATAATGGAAATGTCGGTAAACTCTACACCAAGGACGATTTCGGCAGCCTAAAATTGACCACTTTTAGCATTTTGCCGATATTGGCAAAGTTAGTACCATAAATGTTGACCAAGTTGACAAATTTGATGGTACAGTTGGACTGACCAATAGCAGGAGAATATTATCTAACAGAAGATAATCCTGTAACCCATGATAATTATTTGAAATCTATTTATAGAACCGATGCTATTTTTAGTAACTTACGATCAGGACCTTGGTACGTCGTGCATTTGTTCAGCCGGCAGGCTGAGATATCATACAGTTTGTCGCGGTTAATCACGTGAGGCAGTATATGGGATTTGAGAGTATGGACTGGGAGATTGCACAACACTGAATTAGTTCGGGGAGGGGGTGAGGGTAAATCATGCATGGAGCTAACAAGTGGGATGTGAGAGTATGGGATGAATTAGCCATCTGAATAGACTTTCAGTCAAGACATTGGGTGTTTGTCACAGCCCAGCACGATAACTGAATGGAAACTGTGCAGCTAAATGATATGATTATAACAATGATAAAATAATTAATTAACGATGTTAATTGTTTACGCAGTTCAAATCTTGACCACCATTTATCTGCTAAGTTCCAACAGATTTTAATCATTTATACAACAAGTATGCGTTTACATTACAGATGTGTAATTCAGAAGCACCATGTAGAGGCTTTGGTTTGGTAATTTATTTGGTTTTTCTATTTTCTTTGTTAATCATTTTTAAAATTTGCTTTCGAGGATGCTCCTGTAAATTAATTAAGAGAACTGTTATAAATCTAGATACTCTCTTAGAGTGTAACTGGGTTCTTCTTGACTAAATTTTTCATAACTCTATTGGAAGATAAAACTTATTCAGTTGCACCTAATAAAAATTCTGCAGTTGTACATTATATATAAACTAGTAGTTAGATTAAGACTATACTAACAGGCCATCATAACGTTACCCAAAGTATTGCATTGTGTTGTGGTCTGTCCTGGACCAGGAGCCCATGATCTAGGAGCATGAATGGGGCATTGTGTAATGCTACTCCATTTTCTCAAGTTGGTTGTTTTTAGATTATGTTAATTTTGTTAATTTGAATTTTCCGAGAAAAATTGTTTCCTACGAGGTCCGCACAACAATACAACAGTATGGCGGCCGTCATCAACTTCAGACGCGAGAAGCTAGTTTCGGTACATTTCCTTCACGAACCATCTCGGATTTTGCGACATGATTTGGCCCGTGAGGCAATTTTTGTCCTAACTGCATTTGCTGAACTTGCGATCACCGTTTATCGACTTTGTAAGCGTTAATCGAGTGTGTGTTGTCAATTGTCCTTACTCTTATCAATACTGTATTGAGCTTGTTTTAGTACAGATAAAAGTTTTCTGGATATTGATGGGCTAAAATGGAATGCAACGCCGTCTTTCGACTGCAAACAATGAGGAGATGGACGCTAGTGTCAAGCGCCCCTCCCCCAAGTCAGTGAAATCTGCTCTAAGAAGATCACTCGAGTTGAGGCAGCAGCAAAAGGCTGAAGCTGCAGCGGTTTCTATTGAAATGAAGCTAGCCATTTATCTACTGAAAACCATCCCCACATTGTGGTACACGTTCATGCATTCCAACTGTAGCCTACATTAAATACAATTTAGGGTTTAGGAGAGTTTTGAACTCAGAATGTTTGATACAGTTTTCAGTTAGTTCTCCCTGCTGATTGTTTCTCCACATTCTCGGTCCTTGATGACTTAGTAGCTTACGAATTCCCTAATGCACACTTCTTTTACATCTATGGCTTAGAGTTATCACCATAATGGACAAGATTAACTTTCCATTTTATTAGTTCAAGATACAAATTATGTGTAAGCAATTTAAGGACTTTTCATGAACTTTGGAAGGGTTTTAGAAATTCATGGACTTTTGAGTACTTAATTTTCATAAATGAAAATTTAAGGACTTTCATGGTTTTTGAGGACCCGTACGAACGCTGCACGTTTGTGGGCACGGATGCTACCCAGTGTACCCAGTCGTACAGTCCCATGATTCCTCGCGCTCAACTATCTGCCTCAACTTTCTCTTCCCAGCCCCATCCTTCTCTGTCCTTCCCTATCACTTGCCCTCATTCACCCTCATTCCCGTTGTTTGATGGACTATTTGCCTCATCTGGTATTAACATCTGGTATTAACATCTAGTATTAATATCTAGTATTAACATCTGGTATTAACATCTGGTATTAACATCTAGTATTAACATCTCGAATGACCAAAATTATCCTTTTTCTAATTCTCTTTATTGAAGTATTTTGTAATGTACAAAACTTTGGTCAACTTATTTACGGATGACTGACCACAAGTCGAGTCTGTTATGAATGCACGGTGACATTCACACGCGCTCTGATAGCAAGAAGTTCCGGTATAAAAGGGCCTTGGCCAGGCCAATAACACTTTCAGTTGTCACTCAACCTCTGTGGGGTGAACATCTCTGTCACGGCTCCGCAACATGCGTTGCTCTGCTTGAGTGAACCCTGACATATTCTATCGCGCGAAATTCAAACCAAACTCTTAGCAAGCCCTCGAGTGAAAGTACACCGTTATAACGCTTTTGGAAATCATTACTAAGTCTAAGGTATTAGCTTCCTTCTGTTCACTTTTCTCTCGCTTATTTACATTTTAGCATAAGAAATTTAGTATTCTAACACGAGAG
>JAOBYG010844356.1:0-13733 GCA_025403545.1 Epizoanthus stellaris | reverse complement strand
GAAGGGCAGTCCTACGGACTCAAATAGTCCAAACAGAACGCCAAGAGCCGAGGTCAGAAGCTCGCGGCGTCTTGACGCTTGAGCGCTATCTTCAGGAAGTCCTCGCGCTCTATCTGCACGCCCCGACCGCGTAAACCCGAAAGGCCGATTAGGCTGTCGCTACGAGGTATACAGCTCGGCGACATCGCATACGTCATCCGGCTCACCGCCTTGCTCCGGCTCCGCCTGGAGCGTGATCTTCTGCCTCTCGAACCATCTGCTCGCCCGCTAACATTCGGCCCATGGTACGGTAACTACGCCGCCAGCCACCCGACCCTGGCTACGTCGAATATGTCGATTGGAGCTACGGCAGGAGATGGAAGCCCGAGAGAAACGGCGGGGTCACCGTCGAAATCCGGCTGTTTCTGGCACCAGGTCGCTGCACTTAAGATCGGCCTGCCGTGCTCGACGCCTGGCCCATCGGTCAGCTTGCGGCTCCGGTTAGCCTGCTGAAAGGGCAATCAGGCGAGCACAGATGGATTCTTGGGTGGCACGGGCGTCTCCGGCGTTCTTGCGGACGTTCTCAACCGCAGCGGGATCGGCTTTGGTGACGAAGTTCTCGTTCGCCAACTGCCTCTCAAGGCTGGCGAGCCGCTTCTCATTTGCCTTGCGCTGTTTCTCAAGACGCTGACGTTCCGCAGCCCTGTCGGCGTCACCGAATCTGACTGCGGCATTGAAGTCCGGATCCACTGCCGTCGCTGCGTTCTGGGGCTCGGCGGTTCCGGCTTCGAGCCAGCTAACACTCTCGGCTCGCACTAGCCGCTCGATGATTGAGGAACTCGCTCGCAGGATTGCATGGTGAGCTAAGGGTTCGATGGCTAGGTCGATCTGGGCAGCCGGTACGAGACCCTGCTCCGCACGCACGCCGCGAACCGAGGTAATGAGCCGCACCACCGCATCCACTGCTGCGCACTCTTCGGCGAAGGCATGCTCGGTGATCACCTCCGGCCAGGTTGAGGTGATCAGCATCTTCTCGCCGTCGATCAACTCTCCCCAGAGATGCTCGGTGACGAAAGGCATGTAGGGGTGGAAGAGCTTCAGATAGGTACGTAGGGCGTGCACCAAGACCGCTGCGGTCTCCCGCTGCTCAGCCAGCGGCGCCACTTTGATCGCTTCAAGATAGAAGCCACAGAAATCGCTCCAGAAGGAATGACGGATCAGCTCTGCTGCATCGCCGAAGGCGAACGCCTCAAAGCGGCCGTCTATTCTCGTAACCAGCTGCCGGAGTCGGGCAAGCATCCAGCGGTTCACTGGGTGCTCCGGAGCCCGCGGCGCCTCGAGCGATGCCCGCTCAGCTTTTCTCACCAGATTTGAGACGCTGGCGTCCACAAGTTTGGAGGCGTTCCAGATCTTGGTCACCAGTCGCTGGCAGCCGGTCATGCGATCGGCCGTGAGCTTTAGGTCTTGCCCCGGAGCATTGCCAAGCATCATTGACAAACGCAACACGTCGGCGCCACTCTCGGCAATTACCTCAAGCGGATCCACCGCTGTTTCCGGTTTGGACTTCGACATCTTGTCGCCGTCTTTGTCCAAGATCAGCCCGTGCAAGTAGACGGAGCGAAACGGCACCTCGCCGGTAGCGTAAGTGGTCATCAGGATCATCCGCGCGACCCAAAAGAAGAGTATGTCGTAGCCGGTCTCCATCACCGACGTGGGGTGGAACTTGACGTAGTCTGGACTCTGTCTCAGCAGATCCTGGATCGAGCGGAGGGGATCCTCGGCCAGCGCTGGGTCGATCAACGTTGACCACGTCCACAGAGCCGAAGAGAACCACGTGTCAAGAGTGTCTTCATCCTGCCGCCAGCAATCGCCCTCAGGCGGCCGGTGGCCGACATACATATCCTCGCCACCTCGATAGTAGAC
The DNA here is from genome assembly GCA_025403545.1 of Epizoanthus stellaris. Classification (NCBI taxonomy): domain Eukaryota; kingdom Metazoa; phylum Cnidaria; class Anthozoa; order Zoantharia; family Epizoanthidae; genus Epizoanthus; species Epizoanthus stellaris. The sequence continues at coordinate 11,831 of JAOBYG010844356.1, read as the reverse complement.
GGGCACTCGGTGGCCCCACCAGATCTGGCGCGAGATGCACCAATCGCGCAAGTTATTGATCCAGAAGCCGTACGTCTTCGCCTGGTGTTCCGGCAGAATCCGGATCTCTCCGCTGTCAACCACATCCCGCATTATTTGCTTTAGGCTCTGAAGGCGCCCTTTCCAGGGCACCGCCGGCTTGTCGACCGAGATGAACCACTGCGGCTTGAGCAGAGGCTCAATTGGCTTCCCAGAGCGGTAGCAGAGGGATACCGACTGCTGATAGTCACGCACCTCCAACAGCAAGCCTGCCTTCTCAAGCTCGGCGGCAAAAGCGTGGCGGCACTCTTCGACCTTCATTCCGGCGTAATGCTCACCAGCAGCCTCGGTCATCCGGCCGTCTTCGCCGATCACCTTTACCAGCGGCAGATCATGGCGCTGAGCGATGTCGAAGTCCATGTGGCTATGCGCCGGGGTGACGCCTACAGCGCCTGTACCAGTCTCCGGATCGACGCTTGCATCCGCCACGACACGCACGGTGATCGTCGGCCCAAGAGGCCAAGGTACGTTGAAGCTCTTGCCCACATACTCGCGGTAGCGCTCATCGTCTGGATGCACGGCGATTGCAGTATCACCGAGCTTGGTCTCTGGCCGGCTGGTGCCGACTTCGAACCGGCCGTACTTCAATACATAGAACTGGGCAGAGCGATCTTCATAGTAGATCTCGTCGTCTGAAACGGTGGTACGGAGGTGCGGATCCCAGTTCACGATGCGTGGCGCACGATAGATCAGGCCATCGCGGAACATCCGCGCGAAGACACCATTGACACAGCGGTTGAGCTGCGGATCCATGGTGTAGCGCTCGCGCGACCAATCGCAAGAAGAGCCCATAGCGCGGATTTGTCGGCGGATAGTCTCGCGGCTCTCGGCCACGAAGTCAGCGATTTTGGCGACCAGCGCGTCGCGTCCCAGTTCGCGCCGCGGGTCCAGCATCCCTTCGGCTTGCAGCTGCCTGATCACCACGCTTTCGGTGGCGATCGCGGCGTGGTCGGTGCCCGGCAGCCACAAAACTTCGTCGCCGTTCATGCGGCGCCATCGGGACATCAGATCTTCGAGCGCGAGCATCACGGCGTGGCCGGTATGCAGTGTGCCCGTGGCATTGGGTGGCGGCATAGAGATGACAAAGGGCGCCCGACTCGACGTGGCGTCGGCAACGAAAGCGCCAGACGTCTCCCAGCGCCGGTAGATGTCTCTCTCGTAGGTTTGCGGCTGCCAGTATTTCTCAAGTGCCATGATGTCCTGTTCTAGCCGGTCTGAGGTGTGATTCGGCGCGCAGCCGAATTCCCGAACAGTACCAAAGTGCATACCCAACTCGGCAAGTCGTTAAAAGTGAGAGTTATCTGTTCACTTCCTTGGTGAGCAAGAAGCGACTCCGAGAGATTGAAATCTGGGGATTCGCGGTCTTCGGGAACAGATCCCGAAACTCGGTGCTGTCGAGAACTCGCGTCGAAGGCGCTGAATCTTGCCGGATCGCGCCATCGATTCTGTCAGCGCTTCTTAGTCAGCAGGCGATATGGTCCAGGGCGTTGATCAGCTTCTCGATATGTTCTTCGGTATTGAAGGGGCCGACGCTGATCCGGAGGGTGCCCTCCGGCGCAGTGTGCATTAGGCCATGGCAGCGCGGAGCACAATGGAGGCCAGGCCGAGTAGCGATCTCGAAGTGCCTGTCCAAGATCGCGGCCACCTCTGTGGAGGTGAAGCCCTCGACGGTAATAGAAACGCTGCTGATCCGCATGAGCGGATCCCCGGGCCCGTGGACCTGGTATCGTTCGTCGTGGCCGAAGACGTCCAAGAGCCGGGCGAGCAGCCCGCGTTCGTGCTCAATCAGAGCGCCTTCGGGGGCCGCGTCCAGGAAATCGAGCGCCTTGTCGAGACCCGCCAGCCCCACCGTATTGGGCGTCCCGCTCTCAAGGAAGAACGGCATAACAGGTGGCTGCCGGGGCGAAAGCGAGTCTCGACCGGTTCCCCCCTCCCTCCAGGCCTCCATACCGGAAGCCCTGCCCGCACCGGCCGGCAGGGGACATCGCTCGCCGATGTAGAGGGCGCCGACACCGGTGGGCCCCAGAAGGGCTTTGTGTCCGGGAAAGGCGAGCAGATCGATGCCCATTCGCTCGACATCGATCGGCAGGATACCTGCCGTCTGGGCAGCATCCACCAGGAGGAGTACATCGCGCTCCCGCGCGATCCGGGCCACAGCGGAAATGTCCTGGATGGTTCCCAGAACGTTCGAGGCGTGGGTCATCACGATCAGCTTCGTCTCGGCGCCGATCTCCCGTTCGATATCCCGCGGATCGACTAGGCCTACGCCGTCGCTTCGGACACGGCTGAGCCGCACCGCACCATGATCCACCAGAGTTTGAAGTGGCCTCAGAACGGAGTTGTGCTCCAGTTCCGTGGTGATGACGTGGCCGCCCGAAAGCGGCCCCGCGAGGAAGCCCTTGATTGCCATATTGAGGCTATCGGTGGTGTTCAGAGTGAAGATGAGGCGATCGGGTTCGCGAATCCCGAAGCGCTGGGCCAGACGTTCGCGAACCCGATCTATCATCAACTCCGCTTGTGCCGAGAGGCGGTGGCTTGAGCGGCCGGGGTTGGCCGCCCTAGTATTAAGGAAATCGGCGACGGCCTCCCCTACGCCGGGAGCCTTTGGGAAACTCGTGGCCGCATTGTCGAGGTAGATCGGCGCCTCTGGGACAGTTCCGCGGGGCCAAGCCGCCATCGGGCTCAAACTCTTCCGAGAGGTAGATGACTGAGGGGAATCTGTGAACATGATCAGCCTCCTGGCCTGGCAAAGGTCGCCGGCCGACTGCCCATGCGGTCGGCGCGGCGCCCGTCGGAAAGGGAAATGTCGGACATCTGGACAGAACTCCCCCGTGGGGAGATTTCCGCGGCGGAGGGCGGCACGCGAAGACACCACTGGCTCCATGAGCCGACAAAGAGACGGCTACCAGGAATACCAGCTAACTCGAGGGCCAGCAGGTTGTGACAAGCAGTCACCCCAGACCCGCAGTAACAGATGATGGAGTCGGCGTTCGCAGCCCCCAGGGCGGCAAATCGATCAAAGAGTTCCGCCGGGGACTTGAAGCGGCGATCCGTCCCGGTAAGGTTTCCTTCGAAGGGGGCATGAACCGCCCCCGGGATATGCCCAGCCCTTGGATCGATGGGCTCTGACTCGCCCCGGAACCGCTCCTCGCGGCGGGCATCCAGCAGCAAACAACCTGCTGGCCGTTGCCGGACATCTCGCAACGAGACCCAAGCATCTCGCCGCGGGGCGTGGGGAAACGCGGATCCGTCCGGCTGGCGGGGCACCGAGGGGCGCCCCTGTTCCAGCGCCCCCCCCTCGGCGATCCAGCGGCTAAGCCCGCCGTCAAGCACGACCACCGGCAGTCCCTGGAGCCACCGCATCATCCACCAGAGGCGGGTCGCAATGGCGCCTCCTAAGTCGTCATAGACGGCGAGTCGCCGGCCCTTTCCGACGCCCAGTCGCCGTAGTCTCTCGACAAACTTCCGGGTGGAAGGCAGCGGATGGCGGCCCTCCCCGGGATCGGAGACATCCGAGAGATCGCGGTCCAAGTCCAGCAAGATAGAGCCGGGAATTCTCCCGCGAAGCCATTTCCGGCGTCCTGCGGCAGGGTCGTGGAGATCGGTGCGTAGGTCCACGACCACCCAGGCTGGATCCTTGACGCGCTTTTCCAGCTGGTCTGGGGAGATCAGTGGTACCACGTCCATTCTTTTCATGCTTCCTCCACTCACCAGTTGGTGAAATGTACGTTGTTGAGTTGGGCGGCGCTCCACGCACTGATCTCTGACGGCTCATAGAGGGCGCAGGCCGAATACTTGGTGCCGCTGTCGGCGAAGATGCAGACGATGCGGCCGTCCGCCAGCCGATCCCCCAGGCGCTGGGCTGCGCTCAATACAGCGCCGGCCGAGGGACCGAGGTGGAGGCCCTTCGAGAGCCCTCTCTGGATACCGACCAGCGAGTCCTGACCGGTGGCCAGAAAACGGCCTGCCAGCACAGAGTCGTCTACCAACGACGTTCTCTTGTGGCTCTCTTTCATACCGTAGATGGTTTCCTCTCCCGGCTTGGCGACAACTGAGTAGAGCTTTACTTCGGGCTTATGCCCTTGGAAGTAGTAACCCAGTCCGCCGAGGGTCCCAAAGCTCCCCTGCGCCGCAACCACGTGGGTCACGTCGGGACACGCAGTCAGGATCTCGGGGCCCGTGCTCAGCTGATGGGCCCTCGGGTTGGAAGGATTCGAGTACTGGTCGGTATGGAAATAGCGCTCCGGCTCGGCCTCCACCCGCCGGTAGACTTCGGCCAGCGGCTCTTCCGTAGTTGCCCCTGGCAAGATGTCGACGCGGGCACCCAGGCGCCTAAGGTCGCGTAGCTTGTCCTGGGAAGTAACCTCCGGCACAACCAGCGTGAGATCGAAGCCCAGCACTCTACAGACCAACGCCAGCCCAGTTCCGGTATTGCCGCTCGATGCCTCGATCACCGACATGCCCTGCCGCAAGCTCCTGTTGGCGATACCGTCGAGCACCATCTGGCGTGCCGGACGGTCCTTGACGCTGCCACCGGGGTTAAACCACTCCAGCTTGCCGTAGATGCGTAGGTCCCGCGGCGCGGTGCTGCGGGACACCTCCACCAGAGGGGTGCCGCCTATCGTCTCGAGGATGGACTCGGTCAAGCCGGACATAGCTCTCAGACCACCGGTTCCACGTAGATGCGTTCGACCCGCCGTCCCTCGCTCTTGCGCCGGAGGCGGACAGCGCCTACCTCGTCGAGGGTAGTGACATGAGTACCGCCGCAGGGCTGGTCGAGCAGTTCGTGGTCGGCTTCACAGCGCCACATGAACATTTCCGGCACTTCCGGTATCGGCTCCTGCCAGACCTTGGCCGCAGAGGCGATCCAGTCATCAACTCCCTCCTGGAGTTGGGCCAGAACCGGGCCGCCGAGGCGTTGGTCGATCTGAAAATCGATGCGCGCCTTGTCCGGGCCTATCAGACATCCCTTCACCTGGTAAGACTGCTTGCCGAAAAGCCGGTTCACCTGTCCCATTGCCAGGTGGATAGCGGTGTGGAGCCGGGAGCACCTGCGGCGCCGATCCAGGTCCGTACGCACCTCCACCTCGTGGCCGACCCGCAAGCCGCGGGTGGGCACCTTTAGGTGATGCACTACTTCCGTGCCCACGTTGACCATAGGCAGGCCCGGGCGGACCACCGGATAGCCACCGCGCTTTTTCGTGTCCCGGACCTCTAAGGAGTCTACCCAGCCGAGGTCCCCAACCTGCCCGCCACCTTCCGCAAAGCATACCGTGCGGTCGGTGACCACCCAGGTTTCCCCAACGCTGGTGACGTTCGCCGTAACGGAGGCTAGCTCTCCATCTTTGTGGTAGATCTTTTCCGTGGCCTTTTCTGCAAGATTAAGCTGCGTCATTTTTCATTCTCCTTGGCAAGCGTTTCAGGTTGACAGCTCCTGGGGAGTTGTCCATTGCTGCTATCTCTTTGTCTGTGATTGCCCCCCCTTAGCCCCCCCCAAGGGGCCGCCCCGCGGGATTCAATAGACGGTAAGCGTTGGATCGACGTCCCGGATCCAGCCCAAGATGCCCCCCTTCAGATCGAAGATGTGCGTGGTCTCAAAACCCCGTTCCACCAGCCGACTGCACACTCGCGCTGACCGCCCTCCCGTCTTGCAGTGAACCAGAATGTCGCGATTACGGGGCAGGGCAGCGAAGATGCTGTCGATCTCCGTCTCCGGGCAGAGCTGGTCGGCGAACGGCAAGGAGACGATCGCCGCCTCCTGTGGATTGCGCACATCGAGCACATGGGGCTTCCAGCCCCCATCCAGCCGTAAGCGGCCCTCTGCGGGGGTGATCTCGGCGTAGGCCGGCGCCCCCTCGACCAGCGAGTCACAGGTCTGGGCGTATGTGGTCAGCCGGGTGACCGGCGACCGGCTCGGTTGCCTACGGATCCGATACTCCCGAAAGCTCATTGCGAGAGCGTTGTATGTCAGAAGTCGTCCCGACAGCGTCTGTCCCTGGTCTAGCAAGACCTTGAGCGCCTCGGTGGCTTGAAGCAGGCCGATGAGCCCAGGCAGGACCCCCAAGACGCCGGCCTCGGCGCAGGAGGGGGCCCGGTCCGGAGGGGGCGGCTCTGGGAACAAGTCGCGATAGTCCGGCCCTCCCTGGTAATTGAAAAGAGAAGCCTGGCCGTCGAATCGGAAGACCGCTCCGTAGACCAAAGGCTTACCGAGGAGAACGCAGGCGTCGTTGACCAGGTAGCGTGTAGGGTGATTGTCGCTGCCGTCGATCACCACGTCGTAGTCCCGGATCAGATCGAGCGCGTTGTCCTCGTCGAGAGTCAACCGGTAGCAGCGGACTTTCACAAAGGGATTGAAGTCTTCGATCCGCGCTTTCGCCGAGTCCACCTTGGGCTGACCGACAGTTGAGCTTCCGTGAAGCACCTGCCGCTGCAGGTTTGAACGGTCCACTACGTCGTGGTCAACGAAGCCTAATACTCCGATGCCTGCACCAGCGAGATAGAGGCCGGCGGGGCTCCCCAGCCCCCCGGCACCGATCAGGAGAACCTTGCTGCGCCGCAGCTTCTCCTGACCTTCGAGTCCGACTTCATCGAGCAGCACCTGACGGCTGTAGCGCTCGATTTCCTCTGGCTTCCAATCCGCGATGGGATTCACAATTGGCCTCCTGCAATTGACGGCACGATAGCTATCTCACAGTCCATCGTCAGGCGAGTGGCTTCTCCTTCGAGGAACCTAATGTCCTCGTCTCCGACATAGACATTCATCATTGAGCGCAGCTTCCCGTCTCCATCTCGTAGGTGGGGAACTACCCGTGGGAATCGCTCCTCCAGGGCCTCTAGGACTTCCGCGACGGTTTGCATTTCTCTAACCAGGATGAAGCTCCGCTGGTCAGTCAGAGGCCGGAGGGGTCCCGGAATTTGAACTCGGACGCTGACGACGGACTTGCATATGGTCTTCATGGTTCTTTCTCCAAATAGATGTTCTGGGCGTCCATGACGGAGCGATCCTCCCGGAGCTGCCAGCAGCACATCTCATTGGCCTCTCCTTTGACCACGGACAAGATCACATAGCTCAGGTTCGGCAGGGCACGGTCCCTATCCACCTCGGAGTACTGTGCCGGGTGGTCCGGGTGGGAGTGGTAGAAGCCGACAAGATCAGCACCCTGCTGCTCCAGCTGTTTCTCCATCCGGCGCCATGCCTCAGGACTGACGGCATATCGATTGTGCCGACTGCCGTCGAATTCGTTCTCAAGCGGCAGGTAGGAGCGCACAAATCTCCCAGCAGCCGATCCGACCAGCGCTCCGACCACCTCAAGAGGGTAGCCGGAGACCCCATGAGACCGGATACCTTTCCAGACCGTTTGGGTCAGGGTCAGGTCTTCGCTCGTAGCTGAATTCGCGATCCAATAACTCATAATTTAACCTCCTTGTTCATAGTATAGCACAAAAAGTCCGATATTCGGCACAAAAAGGTCTTTCAATGACGCAATTGAAATTCTGACTCTGCTATATTGATACCACCGCGGCGATAAGAGGAGCGCGAGACACAATCCACCCGGTCCCTCTTCGAAGAGTCTGGGCGCCGTCAACTTAACTGCAGGCCCTATCGCTTCAGGATTCGGCAAAATGGACCCGGTGAAAACTCAAATGACGACAACAGTCAGACAACAGGCCACTGAGTGGCTTGAGCAACACTGGCCCATGATTGAGACGAAAATGGCCACCCGCAGGCGTAGGCACCCCGAAGGGCCCAAGGCCCACTTCGAGCAGGTGGTCGCCAAGTTGGCTGACCGCTTCAACGATCCTGTTCTGTGCAAGGCAGGGGCCCTACACGGCATCGAGAGCGATAGGTTGGACTTTCGAAATCTAGGAAATCTCGCCGAGCCCGAGGTCAGGGCGCTTCTTGAAGAGCGCGCACAGCTGCGTTCCCTTGAGGGAAAATCGGACATGGCTGACCGGCTGACCACCTTCGTACTGCCAGTGATCAGGGACCTGCGGTCAGTCCTGCTACTCATCGTCGAGCAGCTTTGCCACTTCGACCCCCACGACAAGATGGCTTGGTGGACTAGAGAGTTCTTCCACCGAGCCCCGGATGCGGTGCCAGACCTTCCGGATCCCGACGGGAACTTTGATTCCCTTGAGGCCCACTTGGCCTTCCTGTGCAACATCATTGCGCCAATGTGCGACTTCTTCGGCTTCTGGCGCGAGAAATGGCTGGCTCGGGACCTTTGTCTCCTACACTCCAACCCCTGTCTTTTCGGAGCCATTCGGCAGTTCGTAGATGACAGTTGGACAAACGGCCACGTTGAGAACCGTCTCAGCTACTTGCAAGCCGTGCTAAAAGAAGACTTGGCGGAGAATGGGGGAATCTGTAGCGTTCGCTGGGAGTGGCGGGCTCCCAGCGCCATCGCGGAGATTCTAAGCGATCGCGCGATCACGGCGGCAATCAAGCGGATCGGCCGATGCGGATTTGTCGTTGTGACCTGCGAGAACGAATCGGAATGCTACCGAGCCCTCGGGCGGCTGCACGAGCGATATCACCACCGATTCGGAGAGATTCGGGACTTTATTGGCGAGCCGGCGGTTTCCGGATATCGGGCCCTGCATACCGAGTTGGTGCGGCAAGCACACAATGACACGGTCACGGTGCACATCACCCCCAAGCTTATGGCCGACTCGCGGCATGACTTCACCGGTGAGCCGCACCTTCGCAGTCTTAGGAACCGCGTGCGCAGCGGCAAGTCTCTTCGATTTCGCGTTTTCACCAAGGACGGCGAGTCACTCGAGCTACCGGTGGGATCATGCGTACTTAACTTCGCGATGAAGGTGCATGCGGACTTCGTCGCCCTGGCGAGGAAAGCCACGGTCAATCGCAAGCCTGTAGATCTTCTGCACCGCCTGCAACCTGGGGATGTTGTGTGGCTCGACATTGGCGACACACCGAACTACCTGCCGGATGGTTGGGAAGAACGGGTTCCTAAAAACACCATCTCGCAGATCCGCAAGGAGTTCAGGCGCTGCTTTCGCCCCGCCCTTATGGCCCAGGGCTGGAAGGCTCTGCGTCGGCGATTGGCCAAGAGATCGCAGAGGCACCAGCAAGCCGAAGAGGCTCTGGTGGTGGCATCGATCCGCAACGCGGATGCAATCCTGAAGGCCAAGGGCGCGATCAACGAGGTGAAGAAGGAGGCTCGGTGGCTTAGGCAGCTCGCACTGCTCGATACTGAGATCCAAGGCGGGCGACGAATGCACCGCCTCGAGATCGACGAGGCCATCGCGGCCCATTTCGTCGATCTGGTGGCGGCGGAGATCGACAAGGTCCCCAATGTGGACCGTAATGTCCTGGAGCTGCCCTGCAACTTTCACGGCAAGTTCGATCGCATCGATTACAGCAAAATCAGCCCAGCGTCAAAGACGATGAAGGGCATGATCGTAAAGAGAACGCTCACGCTTCTACCTCCGAACTCCGAGGAGGGCGAGACGGTCCGCAGAATCACCTCAAGGGAGAGCCCCGTCTATTTCCTCATTGAATGCCGCAGCCGCTTGGACGCACTGCCCCAGATCTTGGCCGCCATCCAGGAAGAGGGCGGGGAGATCCTGGACGTCGCGGCGAACTGGACGGCGGTTGGTTGGAGCGTGGTAAGAGTTCACCTCCAGATGCTCGACCGTGCATCGATCGAGAGGATCCGCGAGCGATTGATGCAGTTGCTCAATGTCGGTCGAGTGATCGGGCCTCAAAAGCCAGAGCCCCCCTTCTCGTCGGCTTTTCTGCCGGGCAAAGAGACATTCTCCACAGACCTTACAGTGGATCTGCCGCTTCCCTTCCGCGCCGGCGCTCCAGTGCGAGGCGAGCATTTCTATGGCCGGGAGGAGGAGCTACAGACCCTCAAAGACATCCTGAAGGGGCGGCTCAGCGACGACGCGGGCAACGGCATGGTCTTCGTGACCGGACCGTTGCGGGAAGGAAAGTCGTCCCTGGCAAACGAATTCATCCGCCGAACCCGCCTTAGGGCGACGCTGCCCGCGCCCTTGATCACCGCCACCATCGAAAGCTCATCAGACACCTCCTGGAGCAGCTCCTCTAAAGAGATGAGCCAGAAGCTTTGGAAGAAAGCGGGGGAGCAGGCCGAGGAATTTGAGAGGTGTCTCGCGAGGCAGCGCCCAGACGATCTTCGGACAACGATCGAGAGTCTGCAGGAGGAATCGGACTGTGTCGTGATCCTCGTCTTTGACGAAGTCATCAAGCTGATTAGCAAGATCGAAAAATCTGGTGAGGCTGAAGCTTTCGAAGGCTTCTGGGCCTGGGCGTCCCACCGCGAACGGCTGATGGTAATCTTCATCGGTCCTTTGGCACCACTCAGGAAAATGGACGATTTGGGTAGCACTCTCGCTCGTCTTCTCCACAAGGTCTCTGCCATTCAATTGAGGGCGCTAGACGGCAAGGAAACTGCCTCTCTACTGCGGGCAGAGAAGCAGCAGCCGGCGATCCAGATCCTCGCTGGCCGTAAGATTTCGCGCCGGGTCTTCAGGCTAACAGGTGGCCAGCCCATGTGGACTCAGAAGCTGGCCGAAGAGATGTTCGCCTTCGCCCGCCAGAGAACAAAGTCCGGCCATGTGACCTTAAGTACTAAACACTGCGATCTGGCGTACCAACGCATTGCCGGCACTTCGCAGATCCGAAGATCGCTTGAGGATCGGCTCTTCCATGCCGTTGACGATCACCCCCGCGTCCTAGCGGTCCTTCAGGCCCTGATCGAACGCCCCAGAGATCATCAGGACGGCCATCACATTGAGGGCGTCCATCAGTACCTTAGGGAACCGCACAGAAATGGGATCCGGTCGTCACCACACTTTGACATTGTCCAGCTTCGCGAGATGCTCATGGAACAGATGGATCTCGGCTCCGTGATTTCCAAGGCAGCTGATCGATGGCAAGTCGCTTCCGAGTTCGTTCAATGGTTTGTGGAAGAGAAGCTCAAGGCCGAGTAGAACACAACTCCCATCCCGACCGGTGCCAGTCATGAATACTTCACGCCAGAATCACCCTCCCCTGACCTCAGCGAAGACTTTGCGCAGCTTCGCCAGAGACTCCTGGTCTTCCAGCTACTACGATAGTCTCTACCAACCCGAGAGGCTTTGGGCCAGAAGGATGATCGACGAGCGACGCCCATTCGTGATCTATGGTGGTCGCGGTATGGGCAAGAGCCCAATCATGCAATGGATCCGTGACGAGTTGATAGTCAAGACCCGGAGATACGTGCCCTTCGACGAGCCGACGAGGGACTCTGAAGATCCGACCTACCTTTGCATCGCAGGGAGGGATGCGGAAAGGGAGGCAAGCAGGGAAACGGAGAACGCACAAGAAAAGTTGCGTCGAGCAGCCCACTCGGATCCGCGCCCGACTGCTGTCCTAATCGACGATGTCGACAAGATACTCGCCTGGGCCAAGCGAGAGAATGCCAATACAACTTCTAAAGCGATCCAGATTCTTCTGGGAGATCTACGCCGATTCGTGCCACTTGAAGAAGAGACGAACCAGCTGATCCTGAGCGCGACAGAAGAGGTTCATGAGCCGCGCTTCGATGATCCGGATCTACACCGCGAGGAGGAACTTTGGTCGGGCCTGTTCGCCCGCATCGAGAGACGGCAGCTCAACCCTTGGCTGTCTCTAACCTGGAAGCAAGATCTGCACGAACTGATCCAAGGGCAGCTGATCCAAGCCGACGACTCAGAGCTACCTAAGGCGGTACGGGCCAGGC
>JAOBYG010844355.1:0-24532 GCA_025403545.1 Epizoanthus stellaris | reverse complement strand
CTGCGGAATCAAGTTCGGCATACTTCTCCTCGCTGCGCCCGGCCGAGCGCAGGTTGGTATCGTAGATTTCGAGCACTTTGTCTGTCTTCTGCAGGTCGAGGTGAAACAGGGCCAAATGCCACCAGAGGTGATTGTCGAAATTGGTGGTCGCCCAGTCTTCAGTCCGACTGCTCATCCACCAGATGCCCCCTGACTGGCGCCCCTTCATTTCCAGGACATGGGCGACGGCGTGAATGGCATAAGGGTGTTGAGGACGCATGGCGACCGCCCGCCGTCCGATCTCCTCAGCGTGTGAAAAGTCCCGGTTTTCCTCAAGGCCGAAGGAGTAGAACCCGAGCACGAATTCATAGCCCGGCATGGATTCGTCCCACAGAGGGAAGACCCGGGCGACGCAATCTCGCTGGCCGGCAACATCGCCCAGCAATACATCCGCGAGGTGGACCAGTGTCAACGCCAGCAGGTCGTGCGGGTAGCAGGTTACCACCTGCTCCCAATGCTGGACGGCGCCGAAGAAATCTCCGTCGACCCAGGCCCGAAGAGCTGCGATATGACCCTTCTCTCGGTCATTGGCCTTGTCGACCAGCCTTTCGACAGCTTCCACGCTCGCCAGCATGTCGCGATAGATACGCACTTCCATGGCTTGGGTCAGCATGCCCGCCTTGAAACAGTGTCCCATGATGAAACCGGGGTTATCGCGCAGAACGGCATCGATGTCAGCAACCGGATCGCCAACGAACGCCAGGCTTTGATCCAGACAACGTTCGAGAATGACGACAAGGTCTGGATCAGCATTTGATATTGGAACACCCCGGCAATCACGACAGTCCATTGTTGCAGATCCTCTCCTGGAATACGGCTCTTGCAATAAGCCTTTGGCCCGGCGCCAAGGAACATGTGGCGACCGAATGCGAGTATCGCAACATGAGAGTGGAAGTATCTTGCAATTATCATCCGCATCATTCAATTTATTAGAAGATTCTTCCAATTTGGTACTCGAAAATGGCAAATCTCGATCGTATTAACCGGACAATTGTTCGCGAACTTCAGAAGGACGGCCGGCTGTCGAATCACGACCTTGCAGCCCGCGTAGGCTTGTCGCCGTCGCCCTGCCATCGCCGCGTTCGTCAGCTTGAGGAAAGCGGTGTCATCCGCGGCTACACAGCGATCGTCGATGCCGAGAAATATGGCCTCCCGATCAGCATTTCGGTTCTCATCCGCCTGGAACGACGAACCAAGGAAAACATCCTGCTGTTTGAGGAACACATTCTGGCGCTCGACTGCATTACCGAATGTGCTCTGATTACAGGCCCTTATGATTACCTTCTCAGACTTTACATGGATGATTTTAAATCATACGAGGCGTTTCTGAAGGAGAAACTCGCGGTGATCCCCGGCATTTCGGAGATCCAGTCGAATATCTACATCTCCGAGATCAAGAAGCAGACCACGTATCCGGACCTGTAAAGCTGGTGTCATTGACGCCTTACGCTATGATCGCAATAAAAGGTAATCTATGCGGGGACCACTATGAGTTTGCTCAATTCCATCCGTGAAGTATTCGGCGGCAAACCGGAACGGGAATTCAAAACACCAGCCCGATTTGAGGCTGGCTCACCGTCGGCCGACGACCCGCAGGACATGTTTTCCTCAATCGACATGCGCCCACAACCCAATGTAGACGGCATGGTTCTCGGGCTTACCTACGAAGACACCTCTGGCGAAGTGAGCCGGCGGATGGTCAGGGTCAAGGCCATTGGCCAGTCCGATCAGGGCGACTATGTCCATGCCTTCTGTGAACTGCGCAAGGCCGACCGGACATTCTTCATCAACCGCGTACGCGAAGTGGTCGACCACCGCACTGGCGAGACCCACAGTGATGCCGCCACCTTCTTCCTGCCCTATGTGGAAATCGCCAAATGGCGTGATTACCGGGCAGATTCCGACGATGGCGACATGTCGAATCCGACCCAGGTCGTGCTCTCGGCCGTGCGCGATGAAATCAAGATCATTCTCTATGTGGCCTACGCCGACGGCGACTTTCAGGTCGATGAACAGGACGTGCTGTCGGATTTCATCGCCGCTCGCGCTCAAGCTTGCGGCGAGGAATTTGCGCGCGCCTATGACCACAACAGGATCATGAGCCTGATGCGTTCGATGCGGCCGGATTATGCCTCGTTTGAGCGCGCAGTGCAGCGGATCGCTGAACGCGACCACGTCGATATCGGCGATGTGTGGCACACCTGCAAGAAACTTGTTCTGGCTGACCGGAACATCAACCCGAGGGAGATCGATGCCATGGATTCGCTGTTTGTGGCGATCCGCAAGGCCGGCATCAGCACGCCGCTCGAGTAGATGGCAGTCGCCACGGTCACTATTCGGCAGGGTTGCCGGCAGCTGCGTTGTTTTGAGCGACCTTTGCACGAGCGCGCATCTCAAGCGGTCCGACGATGATGGTGAGCATAGGCGGAATGATCAGAAGCGTCAGAAGCGCAGATAGCGACAGCCCGCCGACGACGACCGACCCTAGCCCACGATAAAGTTCCGACCCCGCACCGGGGAACACAACCAGCGGAAGCATCCCGACAACCGAGGTCAGTGTCGACATGAAGATCGGCCGAATGCGGTTACGTGTGGCTTCGGCGATCGCATCGTGCGGTGACATTCCTTCTTCGCGCAGATGATAGAGCGTCTGGTGCACCAGAAGGATGGCATTGTTGACCACGATACCAATCAGGATGACGAAGCCCAGCAGTGTGAGCATATCCAACGGCTGGTAGACAGTGAGATTGAGCAGCGCCAGGCCGGCGACACCGCCAGCGGCCGCCATTGGCACCGATAGCAGGATCACAAAGGGGTACACGAAGCTCTCGAACAGAACCGCCATGACCAGATAAACAATGATGACGGCAAGCAGGAGGTCACGCAACATGGCGTTCCACGTCACTGTGAGCTTGTCCGCGGTGCCGGAAATCTTGAGTTTGACCCCGGACGGCAGTCCTTCGGCGCGCAACTCGGCGATTACCTTGTTGCGGATGAGTTCTATCGCCTCTTCCAAAGCGAGCCGCGGCGCGGGCACGACTTCGAGTGTGACCGTACGTGCGCGTTCGCGGTGACGGATCTCCGTCGGCCCCGAAGTGAGCATTACATCGGCCATCGAAGATGCAGGGACGATCATGCCTTGGGACGTGACCACAGGCAGGGCGCCGATCCCCTGGGTTTCGCCGATCTGGTTGCGCGGGCCCTTGAGCGTGAGATCAAGCCGCTTGCTGCCAACCGTGATTTCGGCGACACGCAGGCCGTCGTTGAAGGCATCGATTGAGGCGCCCAGCTCCTGAGCAGTGACGCCATTGTCGGCAAGTTTCATCCGGTTCGGAATGACACGCACTTCCGGCGCGCCCAGTTCAAGCCCCGGGATCGGGCGGAATTGATTGCCCTCTCCCAACGGCAGGGCGCCGATGACCTTGCCAGCCGCACGCTGGGCAACTGAGAGGATGACCTCAAGATCCGGCCCTGAGATATCGAGTTCGATCTTGCGCCCACCCGCAATCCCGCGGGCGAATAGTGAAAGCTGGCTGATAATGGCGAACGTGCCGGGCTCGCGATAGACCGGCGCGGTCAGAACCGGCTTGAGCTCACTGGCTCGCGCAGCATCAACGGCGACCGCACCAATGAACGTGGTTGCCCGGAACGCTACGAAGAAGAAACGTTCGATCTTTGGTGGTTCGCCGGGTTTCGATTCGGGACCTGACACCTCGGCCCACAAGGGACGGGTCGCCTGCTCGATGCCCTGCGCGATCTCCGACATGGTGTTAAGATTGTACCCGGGCGGCGGAATGATGATGCCGAACATGAGGTTGCGATTGCCTTCGGGCAGGTATTCGAGTTTGGGCAGAAACTTCCAGGCCCCGAACCCTGCGACAAGCGATGTGGCGACAACCACGCTGAGAGCAATCATATGTCCGCGTGTAACAAGACGCACAAACCCTTGTATGGCGCGAACGAACCCTCCCGCGAGATAGTCCAGACCTGGCAGCTTCATGCGATGCAAGGCAGCATCGGGCGATGTTCCACCGCTCGCAAGGAGACGACTTGCGAGTGCCGGCAGAACCGTGATCGAGACGACAAGCGACAGCAGCACCGAGACGGAAATGGCAACTGCGATATCTCGGAAAAGCTGGCCGACCTCGAGTTGCATGATCAGGATCGGGATGAACACCATCACTGTGGTCAGCGCTGAAACCAGGACCGCACCCCAGACCTGCTTGGCGCCTTCATAGGCCGCAACATGCGCCGGCTTGCCCTGCTCGCGCAGCCGGTAGATGTTCTCAAGCACCACGATGGCAGCATCGACCACCATGCCGACAGCAAATGCGATACCGGCCAGCGAAATGACGTTGAGCGAACGCCCCAGAGCCGCCATGGCGACGAACGAGCCGATTACAGAAACCGGGATCGCGAGGGAGACCACCAGCGTCGCCCGCCACGAGCGCAGGAATAAAAGCAGGATAATGGCGGCAAGCGTGCCGCCGACCCAGATGTTCTGGGTAACGAGATCGACGGACGAGTTGATATAGACTGTCTCGTCATAGACCTGGCGCAACTTGAGCCCTGCATTGGGAATCACGGTCGCGTTGAGTTCGTCCAGGGCTTCGCGCACGCCCGCCATGGTCTCGATGACATTGGCGCCGGTCTCGCGTGTGGCATTGAAGGCCATGGCCGATTGGCCCATCATGCGGATATTGGCGACCGGTTCCTTGTGGCTGAACGCGACCTTCGCGATATCGCCCACCGTGACGCGGGCGAGACGGCCGGTGGCGGCATCGCGCACAGAGCGCAAGACCACTGCCTTGATTGCCTCGACGGTGTTGAGTTCGGCTTCGGTACGCACCACATACCGTCGCTTGCCTTCGTCAACGTCACCCGCGCTCACCGATGAATTAGCCCGGCGCAGCGTGCTGACGACGTCTGTGACGGTCAACCCGTAGCGCGCCAGGAGCTCTGGCGTAATGGTAATCTCGACCTCACGCTCGCTGCCACCGAAGACATTGACCTGGGAGATTCCGGGTACGCGTTCAATGCGTTCCTGAACGATATCCTCGACAAAATCGCCATACTCATGGATCGGTCGTTTGTTGTCTGGATCGCGGGTAATGATGAACCAGGCGATGGGCCGATCTTCGGCGCCGGCCGTGGAAAGCGTCGGTTCATCGGCCTCATCGGGATAGCCGTTGACCCGGTCAAGCCGGTTGGCGACCAGCAGCAGTGCCCGGTCCATATTGGTGGCAATTTCGAACTCGAGCGTAATGCGCGCCCTGCCCTGTTCGGAACGGCTGGTGATGTCGGCGAGGCCTGTGATGCCCTTGAGGGTCTCTTCCTGGCGATTCGTGATCTCGCGCTCGATCTCCGCCGGCGCGGCACCTGGCCAGTTCGTGGTGATGGTGATGACCGGCTTGTTGACGTCGGGTGCCAGCTGGATCGGGATGGTCTGAAGGGCCACCAGACCAAACAACACGACCATGAGCACCGCGGAAATTACCGCGATAGGACGTTCTATGGAAACGCGAATCAGATCCATGGACCCAGATCCATAATCATGCCCGAAATCATGCCGTTATCCATGTCAATTACAGTATGGTGTGAGCGCCGCATGCCCATATCACGTACCGCTGTCGATACGCACAGCCGCGCCGGGACGCAAACGTTCATTGCCTCGAACGACGACCTTATCACCATCTTTCAGGCCGGCCAGAACCACCATACGTCCGCCTGACGCTTCACCCAGTTGGACCGCACGCGGCGTGGCCTTGCCTTGTGCAACGACAAACACCGTGTCGCCCTGCGACTTTTTGATGATGGCGTCCTTATGGACTGTGAGCACCTGCCGCTTCGCGCCGACCGGCACGTGAATGGTGATCGACTGAGCATCGGCAAGGCCGGCTGAATCATTGCCGAAATCCGGCACAAACCGAACGACCCTGGTTCGCGTCAGCGGGTTTTCGGTTGGCAGGGTAGCTCGGACAGTGGCTGTGACACGCCGGCCGTCGTCGAGCGTAATGGCCACTTCGGCACCTGGCACCAAAGCGGAAATGCGTGCTGACGGGACATCTGCTTCGGCTTCCAGCGCTCTGTCACCGATGAGCTTCGCGACAGCGTCTCCTGCACTGACGTAGGCGCCGACCTCGGTCATGCGCCGTGTGATGACGCCCGGGTAAGGCGCGATGATCTGGCTGTAGCGCAGGCTGATTTCCGCCAGGTCCAGCGATGCCTTGCGCGCGGCAATCGTGGCCCGTGCCTTGGCTACCTTGGCCTGCGCGACCGTGACACGCTGGCGCGCGTCGTCAAAGCGCCCTTGCGGAAAGGCAACGGATTTGCGCAACCCCTCCAGCCGGGCGACTTCCTGACTGGCCAAGATCACTTCGGCCTCAGCTGTCGTCAGGTCTGCGTCAGCCTCGGCCACCGCGCTTTCGGCAAGCTCTCTGCGAGCGGTCAACATTGTGGGGTCGAGCAGCGCGATGGTGTCGCCCGTGTCAACGCGATCACCCACCTGCACGTGGAATTCAGCAACCGGCCCGGCAATCCGCGCGGCCACATCACCGGTCTGGCGCGCAACCAGGCGTCCGATCACCGGCACGGTCTGCGCCATAGGCTCGACACGCACGGAATCGACACGGACAAGGGATGCGGGGGGTGTGGATTGGGCCTGGGCGGCGGCAAGAGGAACGCTCCCCAGAATTGCGGTGAGTGTAAAGAATGCCGCAGCGTGGCGGACACAATTGAAAATATGCTCGAACACCAACGGTTCGTCCTTTTTTACGAGTTGAAACTCAAATCGATTCAAATTCAAAGAGACTGCGATCTTACGGCTCAGCTGCTTGTGCCGGAGATACGGCAGCGCATCCGTGCGAAGCAAAATAGTCTCTCATGGGCCTGACGACCAGTGTGTTAATCGCATATTCAATCACATTGGCGTCGTCGCACATGTATTGGCATTTTGTGTGGCACGGTCAGTATTGCGCAAAACCAATGCCGCCGCTTGTGGTATTTGCCGTTCATTTCCAGACCTTCCGGCCAAAAACAACGGGATTTATCGCGACAATTTTCAAGAATTTCGGATGCCGGTTGGGGTATCAACCCTATATCACCCCGAAAGTCCCTGAACTCTCTCAAAGTCAGCCCGAGCCATCATTTCAACCAGTTCAGGGAAAGCAACGTTGGGCTTCCAGTTGAGCTTGTCCGCCGCTCTTTGAGCGGAACCGCGCAGGTCCTGGATTTCGGTGGGGCGGTAAAACTTCGGGTTCACGTCGATGATGGTCTTGCCCGATTTTTTGTCGATGCCCCTGGTGTCGATGCCCTCACCGCTCCATTCGATCTCCATGTCTATCGATCTTGCAGCATGTTCTGCGAACTCGCGTGCGGAATGCGTTTCACCGGTCGCAACAACATAGTCCTCCGGTGCATCCTGGGAGAGCATCAGATGCATCAGCTCAACATAATCTCCGGCGTATCCCCAATCACGCCGGGCATCGAGGTTGCCCATGGAGAGCACGTCGATCAGACCCAACTTGACCCGCGCGAGGCCATCGGTGATTTTTCGGGTGACATATTCGATGCCCCGCAAGGGCGACTCGTGATTGAAGAAAATGCCCGAGCACGCATAAAGTCCATAGGCGTCACGGTAATTGATCGTCATGCAGTGACCGAACAGTTTGGCGACGCCATAAGGGCTGACTGGATAAAATGGTGTCGTTTCATTCTGCACGACACCATGCACCCTGCCGAAGATCTCGGAACTCGAAGCCTGATAGAATTTCGTCTGAGGCGAGAAATGACGAATTGCCTCGAGAACATAAAGAACGCCAATCCCGTCGATTTGACTGGTGTATACGGGCTCTTCGAATGAGCGGGCGACAAAGCTCTGCGCGGCCAGATTGTAGAATTCGTCGGGCTGGCATTGCTTGATCGCAGAGACGACCTGCTCCTGGTCGCTCAAATCGCATTCGACAAACTCGATGTCACCGGCAATCCCGAAGTACTCCAGCCGCCATGTATTCAACGACTGTAGCCGCCTGACCCCACCATAAATCTTGTAGCCGCGTTTCAGCAGAAAATCGCTCAGGTAGGCTCCATCCTGCCCCAACACGCCTGCAATAAACGCTCTCTTCATGTTGCTCTCTTTCTTACAGTCTCAGGCGGGAGCGTTTTCACCGAGCAATCCGGTTCGCAAACGAGCGGCAGCGGTCCGTATCAATTCCGGACCATTGGATAGATGCAACCCCGAAGTGCTTTTGTTTGCCACTATTCTGCGGACTGAGCAATGGTGGTGCCGATGATCGCGGCCGCATCAGCGGTTTGAGAGATCTCAGGGGGCGATAGCATCGCTCTCATTCGGTTCACGGATGGACGATGAGCCAGAAGGCCGGCGTCGAAGATTCAACTGCCCTTCTTGATCCATGGCTCGGGATTCGAATTGTCCCATTGTTCGCTTCTGTGGCTGTGGGAGAGAGACGTGATGAAATTGGGAAGAATATACAATTTCCCACCGGCTTCGCGAACCTGGGTGTTGAAGTGCAGGTGTTCGATGACTTCTCCGCCAGCGTCGTCCAGACCCCGATACCAAGCCCGGTCCAGAAACTCCGCCTTGTAGAGCCCCATCCCGCCGAAGGCCGACAGCACCTCAATCGGAGGGGTTTCGCGCGGTATGGCGACTTTTCGGCTCCAGATGAATTTCCTCATCGCCTGCTTTTTGACATTGATGCCCAGCAGGCGCCGCCGCCAGTGGCGCTTGATGTAGGTGTCAACCTCGCGCCAACAATCTCCCGGGCACCAGGTTTCATGGCGGAGCGCCCACAGATCGTAATAGGGCACGTCGTGGGCCGGAAACAGGCCGCCCCAGTCTTCCGGTGCGCCGGCAATGCAGTCGAGCAGCTGATCGGACGTCGGTGCCAGACCGCGAAACTGGTCAAAATCGATACTGATCAGCATGTTTACCGTACTGTCGGCACGCCGCTGTTTCCTGAAATCGCGGGTGTACATATTTCTACAGAACGCCATTCTCTCGAGACGCTTCGTGCAGGCCTCGTCGGCACCGTCCAGATTGTGCAGTTCGTACTTGCCCTGCTGGTTTTCCTGCAGGATCTCGTATGTGCGGTCTTCGTTATCGTTGGTGTAGATATTTATGTAGGCCTTTTCAAACAGGCGGCCCAGTTCGACGACGTTCTTGATCGACTCCTCGACCGTCGCTTCGCAATTGCGCGCAAGACAGGCGATGAAAACAGAGCGCACTTGATACGGGCTGTTGCTCGTCACGAAAGGCAACCTTTTTCGCGGGTCAAAATCCAAATCACACAATGCATTTATGAAGCGGCTTGTGAAGCCAGAGGAAGCGACTTATCAGCATAGTTGTTGCTTGATGGCGCCCTAAAGCCGGACGCCTTTCGCTTTTGACCACTCGCTGGAGTAAACGTCGCCGCTGGCAGCAAGCGTGGTCTCGGAACCGGTCTCGACATTGATCAACGGCAGTTCAGCAACGACGTCCTTGCGCGCGACACCGCTGGCGAACGTCAATTGACCGTCCACGTCCCTCGCCTCACGGAAAGCAGACGGGAACGCCCACACATCATCGAGCGCCGCCACGATCCCCGGAGCCAGGTCGTCGCGAATGAAGAATGCGTTGCATCCCGTTGATGTCGTGCCAACGAACGTGTAGCCCTTGTCCTTCCCCAGTGCGATCAGGGCTGGAAGGGAGGCACCGAAATACAGCAGGGAGTGGTGGGCAAGCTTGCGCTGGAAGTCCGGCCGATAAGGAACCGTCAGCGCGTGCCGATCACCGAAGATGGCGTTGAACTCAGCAACGACAATGGCCGGACTGACGATTTCGATTGCTTTCCAGACCCAGTAATCGTTGCCGTCGATGTCAACCGACAACAGCCCGATGTCGCCGCTCAGTCCGGTGTCGCCGATCAACTGGTTGATGTTGTCACGGTCGATAAACGCCTGTTCCGCCCGCAAGTCATAGCGCCAGTGGATCTCCTGGCGCCTGATATCGTCGATATTGTCGCCGGCACCATCGATGATCAGACCGCGCCAGTTTCTCAGTTCCAGCAACAGCCGCGTGTTGGCTTCGCGGTAATCCTCAACACCGAATTCTACAAATGACGGCTCGATGCCCGGCAGGCGCTCGACCAGCCAGTCAATAATGCCGTCTTCCCCCCATTGCGAGAAGGCGCGGAATTCAGCTTCGTGTAACCCGTTGATACGCATCCGCTCGCGATTGCTCCGGGCATTGGCCACGGCCTGCAGAACCAGTTGGCGCTCAGCGATACGGAGCAGCGGCTTGTTGGTCTTGGTGAGCTGGCGGCGAAGATACGCCCTTGCCGCAGATAACACTGCCATTTTCCCCATCCTCGGCGAATTTCCGCCGTGATGAATTCAAAAGAATATACTGAACTGACGTAGTATCCGGTTATTTGCAAATTTTTGACGGCATAGGAAGTCAATTGCAGATATGTCCGGTCATTTTAGTCAGCCGACGGGCAGAGAAACTCAAAGATGATTTCATAGCTCAGAAGCGGTTGATTTATTGAAGTTACTCGCGACGTTTCTTGGAGTTTCGCCATTTTTTCCGGATTGTCGAAAAAAGAATTTTCTTATTCAGTTTTAGCAACTTCAGTCCAATTTCAACTCTTGCTCCGTATGGGAATTCATTTGAAAGCGCCAGGGTGTGCTTGCTTAGCCAAAAAAAAGGCAACAAAATTTCAACCGGATGTTTTCTGAGAGTCTTGAAGGGATTGTCCTGCCTGCTTATTCCACTAACTCCAAGAGTCGTTAGCCCGGCGGATGTTCTGTGAATGGGCCCATTTTTCACCATGTACAGGTCAATCACCCAATCAGAAGCTACAAAACTTCGCCCCACCACTCCACATTCCTGAATTATTCGGGTTCTCATTACTGAGTAAAAAATGCAATGCGATCGCCAACAGTTTTGGAAGAACTGGATAAATCTCTGTTCTGGTGTTGAAGCATCGATTGCGAATGTCACGAGATCCTTTCCACTCGGATCCTGTCCCTCAAAACAGTTCGGACTGGAGGAGCCAACGTAGTCAGGATTCTTTTCCAGAAAAGCAATGTTCTCGGCCAGGAAATCTTCAGTTCGAACATCATCGGCTGCCGCCCATAAAAAATATGGTGCTGTTGCCTCATCCAACACAAACTTGAAATTGGCTTCACCGCCGATGTTGACCGCCTGACGAATGTAGCGAATACGAGAATCCCGCGCCGTAAATTCTTCACAAATGGCAGCTGTTCCATCTGTGGATGCGTTATCGGAAATAACGACCTCAAAATTCGAAAACGATTGCGCCAGGAGTGACTCGAGCGCCGCCCTGAGAGTGGCCCCACCATTATACACCGGCACGCCAATAGAAATTATCGGTGGTGGCTCGCTCATTGTTCCCAATTCTATCCGATTGCCGCAAACTTGAACTATTTGACCCGTTTCAGGAAACCGTCTGGAGCGACGCTTATCAGCAGTTTGTCATCAATTGATTTATCGACTTCAAATTCCGAATGTGTTTGCAGAAACTCCCGAACTGCGGATTTTGGATTATTTCCCGGCCCCCAGGGCCTATCGGCGTGCATCCCGGCGGGCATATCCTCAATTGCGGTGTCGAAAACAACACAGTAGCTGCCAACTGAAGTCAATTCGGAGTAGGCCTCCAGTTCAGCCAGAACATGCGCATGCGTGTGATTTGAATCCAAGACGACTAGAACTTTTTCGTATCCGCTAGCCACACTCTTAACGTCATGTATGACTTCTGCAGAAACTGAGCTGCCCTCGATCATCGTTATTTTATGGCTGAGAGGGTGGGATTCTAACGCTTCGCGATTGTGTGCACGGATGTCAATATCAATGCCAAGAACTAACGAAGTCGGCTTATTCGGATCAAGTAAAACGCCTTGCTCGACAGCTGAAACATAATCCATAAGCGCCAACATTGAGGCGCTAAAAATCAAAGACCCCCCATGGGCAATCCCGCATTCGATGATCAGGTCAGGCTTCACATCCCATATAATTTCCTGCATTGCCACAATGTCTTGCGGGTATTGAATAATTGGTCTGGAAAGCCAATCAAAATGGTAGGAATAATTATGCTCGCAGCTCTTGTCGAACCAACTTCTCGTCAGTTCTTTCAACTTGCCGTCTTCGCCTTGATCTTGGATTTCGGTTTTTCGCTGTTGCTTAAACAGTTGGACGGGCTCAATCGCCATTTTTCTATCCTTTAACAGGCTGATTTATTGTGCGACTAGAACTCGCGATCCTAGGGGTTCGTAGCGCATCTTTGCCTCGGTCAATTCACTCAAAGCGGCTCGCACCGCGTCTTGCTTTTCACGAGGAACAACGAACATCAAATATCCCCCGCCTCCCGCGCCGCTAATCTTGCCGCCAAGAGCTCCTGCCTGTATCGCTTTTTGATACCACGTGTCGATGTCATTATTGCTGATACTGCCTGTCAGCATCTTCTTGATAGTCCAGGTTTCGTCCAACAAGTTTCCAAATTCGTGCAGATCGAATTTGGACCTCAGCATTTCAACTGCGCGCTGACTGTGTTGCTTGATCCCGCGGAGGTGATCGAAGTTGACCTTGTTGATCGTGTTCTCAGATTGCTCTTTTAGGATGGAGCTGGCGGAGCGGCTTATTTTGGTCGAGAAGAAAAGAAGATGTTCGAAGACCGCTTCAATTTCCGCCGATCTCATGCCTATATTCTCAATATTGACGTGACCATTCGTTTCGAAAATTATCCGGTTCAGATTTCCGCAGGCCGTAGCATATTGGTCCTGCTTTCCAATCGGGTTCTTTAAAATTTCAATTTCGATATGGCACGCTTCTTCCGCAAGCTGTGGCAGAGAAATGCGATCCCCCATCAGCAAATGCACAGCGTTCAACAACCCGACCGCAAATGCGCTTGAAGAGCCAAGCCCCGAGCTGGCGGGAACGTCAGCAACGGTACTGACATAAATCGGTTCTTCATATTCGAGGAAATTCAAAACGCCGCGGATGATGTTATTCTTGATTTCAGAAACATGGTGCACGTGTTCTGTTTCGTAATAGTTCAGGCGATAGGACTCCGGATTGAGAAATTTGTCGTGGCGTTTCACCGTCACGTATACGAATTTGTCAATAGTTGTACTAACGACCTGCCCGCCCTCGTGGCTATAATATGCCTCGAAATCCGTACCTCCACCGGCGAAACTTATTCGCAACGGTGTTTGCGTTACTACAAAATTGAAATGCATAAAATATTGATCCTAATTATAACCTGGCGATTTAGTTGATCTAATTAAGACATACGCTCTGATATTCTCAATTTTCACTTTCCTAATCGAGTTTAATTCGTTGAACTCTTTGCATTCATTTTGCGAACTGAGCATCTGACCAACCCACTTGCCGTTTTTTGTCCGAACACCGAAAAATTCGATCATTTTCTCATCGCAGGTTGATTGGCACTCCGTTCAATCTCCAAGACACGCTGGCTTGTTGATATCGCTCCAACCCCTGTCATATTGAGGAGTAGGCAGCAATTATGTCAGTGGCCGCATCCTGGACCCCCGAATATACCCTCTGGTGCTCGAACGGCCCGCCAAGCAGCTCTGCCGGATCACCTACATAAAAACAACTTGTCCCCGCATTTTTTGCCGCCTGGCAGTCCCTGGGATCGTCACCGACGTAGCTAACTCTATCCAGCCTCAGATCATACTGTTCCGCACATTTGTAAAATAGTCCCGGCTGCGGCTTGCGGCACCGGCAATTATCTTCCCAATGATGAGGACAGACAAAAAAAGCCAGAATTTCAATACCAATGCTTTGGAAGTATGCCTGAATTTGGGTATTGACTGATTCCACATCCTCTAGAGAAATCACGCCCCGGCCGACGCCTGCCTGATTTGATATGACAATGAACGTAAACCCCTGGTTGGCCAACATTCGCAGACCTTCGATTGCTTCCGGCAACAGGCGAATATCCTCCCATCTGGAGATGTATTCTCCTCTTGGAGCCTTCTCATGCAAAGTCCCATCACGATCCAGAAGCAATAGTTTGCGGGGAGCCAGGTGGCGGCGCATCAATTCGAGGCGCTCGGGATCCGAAATGCTATAATAGGGCGTCTCTGAAACGTGCCCGGAAACACTCGCATTTTCGGTGAGGTGTGCAAGGATGCTGGAAAAACTGATTTCCGGCGCATCTGGTACATTGCTGTATGCTGCGAGAACGCGATCGCGTTCGATTATCATGTAGCCCAGTTCGACATAGCCCATATGCTCTTTACGATGTTTCGGGGCGTATTCCCGAAGAATTCCACCGGGCCCCAGGACAACATTCCCCGACTCCTTTTTCCTGAGCATAAGTGTAATCGACGATCTGTTTTCCTGATGTTTCGGCCACATGGCGGAAAGTGAAAACGCCGCGAAATTGTCAGAATACAACAGTAGAAAATGATCATCGAAACTCTCGCGGGCTTCCCATATGCGCCGCCCGGTCTCCCACGAGACCGGACCTTCGGAGTATTCTATGCTCCACCCCCATTGACTTCCGTTACCAAAGTATTTGCGGATAATTTGCGACTTGTAACCGGTTAACAGGACAAATCGATTGACGCCCTGCTCGGAAAGCTGTTCCAGAAGAAAATGCAGGAACGGTTTTCCCCCAGGAATAGGCGCCATCGGCTTGGGCAACGTGTCGGTCAGTGGCCGCAGACGTGTTCCCAGACCGCCGCACAGCAATACCGCTTGAGTGGGATATGTCATCTAAGTCCCATCCAGCATGCGTTGCAGACCCTGACTAATCGAGATTTTTGATTTCCAACCGAGAGTAGACAAGGATTTTCCAGTATCTGCATGAAAACTTGGCGATGCCCCTGCGGCAGACGCGGCACTGCTTTCAAGCAACCCAACGACGTTCTCTCCGCTGGACAGCAGGCCTACCAATTCGGCGACAATCTCCAGGACTGTTGTCTCCGATCCGCTTCCAAAATTATATATTCCGGACGGAATGTTTTCTCTCAGGAAACACTCAAGTCCCTCAACAACATCCTGGACATGGACAAAATCATTTCTGGCGTAGGGAGAACGGATATCAGGGATGCCACCCGCTCGCAGGGCACGTATGACAGTTGGGATTAGCGAGTTGGAGCGTTGATTTGGTCCGTATACGAAAAAAATTCGCGCCCAATACCAATTCGTTCCACGGGCTTCGCTTGACCTCTTGGCATATTGATACACCGCGTCCTTGGCCCACGTGAACCAATTGGAGGGTTGTGTCCGGTCATTCTCTGAACAGCTGCCAATTTGCGCACCATACTCCCAACAACTTCCAGTAATGATGATTTTTTTGACCGAAGAAATTCCACCGATCATGCTCAAAAAGCTCAAAGACATCACAACATTTTCGGTGCACAGCTGTTCAGAAAAATCGGGAATTCCCTCCCATGCCAAATGAAAGACAGCCTCTGGTTCAAATTGCGCAATCTGTCCTACCAATTGCAGCGGCGCCGAAAGATCTCCCTTAATCCAACTTACGCCCTGGGAGCTTGGTCTGACGTTCCGGGAGATGACAAGCAGTTCGTGACCGGATTCCCGCAATTGTTCAATCAAATGATTTCCGACAAATCCGGAGGCGCCTGTAAGTAAAATTTTCACGCGCTCAATCCGGTGAAAAATTCGGAAGGTTCAGATCCTTCTCGGATACGATCATCGGCGCCGCAGGCCATTCCACAGCAAACTGCGGATCGTCATACCTGAAGCCGTTATCGCTCGCTGAGCCGTAATATTCCCCCATATAGTAATGGAAAATCGTCCGGTCTTCGAGAGACAGAAAGGCATTCGCACAGCCTGCCGGTATAAGGATACTCATCCTATTTGCGGCAGAAATTTCCATTTCCACCTTCTGCATGTATGTCGAAGAAGCAGGACGCACATCAATCGTAACATTCCAGGCCCTGCCGGCCATGCAGGACAATATCTTCTGCTCCCGGTTTGGCAGCTTGCTGTAGTGAAAGCCTCTGAGGGTATATGCCTTATGATTTTCGGAAATATTCCCTTGTGCAACGTCAAAATCAATGTTTACAGACTGCAATTCTTTCTTGCAGAAATGACGCCTAAAAATCCCCCTGTCGTCCGCAAACAAGTCCGGTTCTATAATGTATAAACCGTCAATATTATGTGGCATGAGACTCATGGTTACTTGGTTATTCTTGGCGCGAAGGGAAGCGGCAAAATAATAGGACCTTCGTAACCGAGATCCCTGAGTTCCCCTTCAATCTCTTTTTCGAAATTCCAAGCCAGCATTACAATGGCGGCAATCTTTCCAGACACAACCAAATCACTGCTAGGTTCGACAATTTGTATATTCGAGCCAGGGGTGAACATGCCGTGCTTCATTTCGTTCTTGTCCATAACATAGTCAAGATCGCTGTCATTCAAGCCACAGAAATTGAGCAAAGTCGAACTGCGTGCGGAAGCACCATAGCCAACAACTGGTCCGCTCTTCTTTGCCTCCGCAACAACTTTCATCAGGCTTTTGGCATGCTCCTCACTTCGCTTGGCAAATGTTTGCCAGGTATCCAGTTCATTCATCCTGACGCGTTCTTCTTTGGCTTCCACCTCAAGCAGTGCCGGTGATTTCCCTTTGCGATCATGCGAAAAATATACCACGAGCGATCCGCCGCTGATCGGGCTCAGATCGACGTCAAATATTCTCATCCCGTAGCGCTCCAGCAGCCCTCCGAGAGTCTTCAGCGAAAAGTAGAACAGATGCTCATGATAGATTGAATCATAGTGCAACTCGTCGAGGATCTTCTGCGCATAATGGAACTCAATGACACCCATCCCGCGATCACCGATGAGATGTGAGATACCATCTATAATGGAATGTATTTCTTTGACGTGCGGGATGACATTACGGGCAATAACGACCGCTGCTTCGCCAAGATCCATGCGCAAGGTTTCTGCGACCGGCCGGTTGAAAAATGCAGCAAGGGTCGGCACGCCCTCGCCTTCTGCAATCTCAGCGATATTACGTGCCGGATCGACACCCTGGACGCAACAACCGGCTTCGGCAAAACGCTTCAGAAAAGTGCCGTCATTACTGGCAACTTCCACAACAAAAGGTTTGTCGTTTTCACTGTCCGAAATCCTGGACAGCACGCGGTCGCAGAAAACACGACTGTACTCGATTGCAGTAGAGGACGTTCCGGTAACCCAAACATAATTCTGGAACAAATATTCCGGATTTACGGTGTCACTCAACTGAACAGTTGAACAGTCCTGACAAAACAGCAACCTGAGGGGCACCATCGGCAAGGCTTCCTGCCTGTCTTTGCGCAGGCTGTTTGCAGGAGGCTGATCGCCCAAATCCAGACCAGCTTCCAGATTTGATGAATCGCAAATTCGGCAGCGATCAATTTTTTCACTAACTTGCATTTACAAATAGCTCTTTATCTATCGTGCCGTTTTCAAGCGACTGGTTGATGGCCAGCAATCTTGTACACTTTGGACCACGGAATGTTGCCTCGTCGAAATTCGTGGCGTCGAAAAACTCCACGAGTTCACGCCCGCCCTTATCCAGGTCCCATTGAGGACTAAAATATTCACTGAGTTCAGTCAGTATTCTGTGAAAGCTGATGCGGTATGTCCGCGCGTCGGCGTGTTCACCGGTGAATATCAGCTCACTCCCCGGAACCGCCCTCTGGGCGGCTTCCGCGAGATCACGAACTGTGAAATTGCCGTTTGGAATTCCGACATTGAATGCCCGGCCGGCAACCAACTCCGCGGGCGCTTTCATTCCGGCGATAAAGGCCGCGCATACGTCTTTCACATGGACAACCGGGCGCCATGGTGTTCCGTCGCTCTTGATCTCGATTTTCCCGGTGGTATAGGCGCAGGCGACCAAATTATTGAAAACGATATCGCAACGCAGTCTTGGACTGGCGCCAAATACCGTTGAAGGACGCATGCATGTAACGCAAAAATCAGCGTCGTTCAGTTCGTTGAGCTGACATTCTGCATCCCACTTCGTCCGGGCATATGCTGTTACCGGGTTCTTTACTGAATTGTCCTCTTCAAGCTCATCGTCGGTTGGCGCAACGCCATACATGCACAATGATGAGGAATAGACAAAGCGCTTCACACCGGCGGCCTTTGCCGCGCGTGCGACGCGTAACGCCGCATCCAGATTGATCTCTTCAGTCAAGCCCGGCGCCAACTCCCCCAGGGGATCGTTCGACAGCGCCGCCAGATGCACAACTGCATCCAGGTCTTCAAAGTCCTCGACGACGGCGTGGCGGACATCTTTCTTGATCTGGCGCGTTGGACGTTGCCAGTTATCCAGCACACAGTCTTGAAAGTAACCGGAATCGAACCCCACCACCTCATAATCTCGGGCTAAGAGTTCGGGAACGAGAACGGTTCCGATGTAGCCAAGGTTTCCAGTGATCATGGCCCGCATTATGAGTTTTCCCCAAAAAGGCATTTCCTGAACGCATTGCGTGCGCTCAAGTCCGGTTGATGTCAGAAACGACGTTGAGAAATCAATTCCGGGTCCATATGCCTCATGCGGATAAATTGCGCAATAATTTGCATCAGGGATTGGTGGATATCTTCGACAATCCCGTAGTTGTCACTTGGAACGTGAACATTCACATCCGCCAGTTCCGCGCTCTCGCCGCCGTTAAACCCGGTAAATGCAATAACGTGCATTTCCAGTTCCCGGGCTACCTGGATGGCCCTAACGATGTTGGGCGATTGTCCTGATCCGCTGATCGTCAGAAGGACGTCGGATTTTTGTGCCATTGCCCGAAGGGGAAATGCAAACACTTCTTCATAGGCAATGTCGTTCGCAATCGCCGTCATCAGCTCGCTCGAACTGCACAGGGAATGGATTTTGACCTTTAAGGAAGTGTCCGTACCTATCAGCTTGCCATGATCGCAGACCATATGATTTGCGATCGCCGCGGAGCCACCGTTCCCACAAACGAAAACTGAACGTTGTTGCTGATAGGTTGTATCAAATAATTCACAAGCCGCAGATAGACTATCCCTATCCACGTGCTGCATTGCCATCCTATGGTGAGACGCATAAGCATCCATATAGCTGGACACAGATTGAAATAAGCTGTCGGGAAAGGTCATTATTCCACCAAGCTGGCGGCTCGGAATTTTTGTTTTCCATCCGCCCTGAGGAAACGATCTTGTTGCACCGAGCACATGGCCTACCTTCCAAATTCCTTCAGAACTTCACGCGCATTGACTTCGTAAAGGTCGGAATTCGGCTCAGACCAATTGTCTTCCCGCGTTCTATCTTGAATTGAAATTTTGCACGCCGGTATCTGCGTTCGAAGCAGGTAAGCTAGTCGGAGGCTCTCTTTGCGCTGACTTTTTGAATCGTCACAGATTAGGACCTTGAGGCTCTTTCGAGCATGCGCGAGAATGGCGTCCCACGACGTTGGGGCCGCCGACGGCACGTTAAACACGCTCGACACGATCCCGTCTTCCCCAAATTTCTCTGCGACCCTTCTGGCCTCGGTAAATGCAAAGTTCAAACTGACGATCGTCGCGTCATCACCAGTTCCATACCGGCAGGTGAAATTGGTTGCGTCTACCGACTCACCGTCTAAATCCGATGTCGACAATGCGCTCTTGAACAATTTTTGACTGACGCCAATGAAACGGACACCGGGCGCCACCAATTGACTGTCGATAATCGAATCAGCGTCATCCTTGGTAGTAATCGTGAACCCCGGAATGTCGGCGATCGAACAAAAATCCGGCATATTGTTGATGCACGATTGAGGACCTTCAAATCCATTGTCCACAATAATAGCGAATATTGTGAAGCCAGCCTGCAAATTCTTGGTCCGCAAAGCGTTCCACGTGTGAACCAGATGGTCGATACCGAGCAAAAGGAAGTCCTGTTGCTTGAGAAAAAATATGCCGTTCACACCTTGAGTCATCAAACCAAAACCAACGCCGGTCATCGTGTATTCACTGTTCGTGGTATTGATAACGAGATTGCCATTCTCAGTTGGCAGACCGCGGGTCAATCCACCGAGACAGGACGCAGCTGCGATATTTTGACCGACGCAAACGACGTTCGGAGTAGCAGCTAGCTTCGTTCGAATGAGACCGTTGATGTATCCGACGTATGTCACGATGATGCTTCCGTAAGTTCGGCCTTTATTTCACGCGCCATTTCAGTGAGAATTTCCAAAGGAACCTGGCTTGTTAACACCGACAAGGGGTCATACGCGTCGTCCTGAATTACCGGCCAGTCAATCAGGTCAACAGTGGGGGCCGGACCGGCGTGATAATTGATAAATTTTCCATCGGGAAAATCATCGGTTTTCAAGCGCCAATCTCCTAGCGTATTTAGAATAACCTCAACAACAATCGTGATTTGTTCATTTCTGGATATTGCGCGCAAATCTGTCATTTTCTGAATATAATCAAAAACATTATTGCCGGAGAATTGTTCAAATTTCGCTCCCACGCCTCTCGATACATTCTCGATATCGATAGGTGCGCGCCGTTCCGAAATTGTCGATCCCAAGGACCATCCATTATTTTCGATGATCATCACAACAGGTAGTTTTTGTGCTGCGAGCAACAATAGAGTTTCGTAAAAACTGCCCTCTTCCATCGCACCGTCACCGGTCACAATGAAAGTTACGCCATCGACCTCTTTTGCCTTGATACCGAGAGCCACACCGGCCCCAACGCCCAAATTATTTCCAAGAATACTGGATGTATATGGAATCCCACGATCAGGATTTGCCAAGTTCATCGAGCCCTGCGTACCTCCGGCCAATCCTTCGGGGCTTAACAAATACTCATCCACAAGCGCCTGCAATGTCGCTCCACGAGCAATGTTATAGTGAATATTGCGATGAGAGAGGATGAGACGATCATTTTCGCTCATCGCTTCACTCACCGCCACGGCAATCGCTTCGTGTCCAAACGCCAAATGAATCGGAATTTCGAACTCTTTGTTTTTATATCGTTCATTAACAATCATTTGTATGAAGCGCATTTTTATCAATTCATGAACGACATCCATATTGTTCTGATTATTCATTCCACATTCCAAGCAACATCATTCTATTCATAAATAAATCTGAATCATTAATCGATCGCAGTCTTCTCATCGTCATTTAAAATCATGATTCACGGAAAGAGTTGACTCATTCACCTTCCAGCAAGACGATACCGTTGCTTATTCTTCATGATGGCAGATGATTCAGATGCAGTGCGACGGACTTCAAACCGTCGCCCAATGAAATCTTTGGCGCCCAATCAAGCAAGCTTTTGGCCTTGGCATTATCGACATGACGAATACTTGGTGAATTAGGATTTGATTCGGAAATTCTGATCTCGCGGCCCAACAAGGATTGGCTGGCATCGAGAACGTCTCCCAAGGAAATGAGCTGGTCGCCCTGCAAATTCACTATCTCGAACCCTTGCAATCCGACCGAAGCCAGTATTCCCGAAGCAATGTCGCTCACATGAATAAAATTTCTGCCGGTTGCGAGAGCCCCGACGGTTATTTCATCCTTTGTGGCAACTGTATTCAGCAAGGCCTCAACCGCCGACCAGTTCCCGGCTCTCGGGCCATAGACAATACCAAATCGCAAAATACTTACTGGGCAAAACCCATGCAGGTATTTTTGCTTCAGATTTATCTCGCTGACATATTTGGAAAACGCGTACTCCGAGGACAGGTTCGCAGCATCGATGGGGCTATCTTCGATTTTTGCTACACCGTTTTCAAACGTATCGTAGACCCATTCACTCGATGCAAAGATGAACTGTCTGGCCGATTTCTCCTCGGCCGCATCAATAAGGTTCAGAGTGCCCATAACATTGGCGTTGAAACACTCCAACGCACGGTTTTTGCAATCAGGATCCCGGGTAAGGCCTGCGAGGTGAATCACAGCATCAACATCCGATGGAATCAAATCCCTGATGTCCGGGCTACCAATGTCAGCGACGTGGCAATCAGCCCTATCGCTCGGAAGAAGATCAACCCCCGTAATGTCGATATTTTTCTCATCACACTGGCTGATTAACTCGCGGCCGATAAAACTGTTAGAACCAGTTATAAAGAGACCCATTTATTTTCCGATTTTTCTGCTGGCGAATTTGCGGACGTTATACGCAGGCCAAAGACACATTTCAAGTGCGTCACTGAAGTGATCGATGACCCCGTCGACAGGCATTTTGCGTCAAGCGCCCACATTGTTTTCTCATTGCAGGGAATCGGATTTTCCTGGGCCAATGGACATGCGCTGAAGCCGCTCATCGGAATTCCAACCCGTAAGACCACTCCAACTTTTACTGCGTGACAAACGTCCAGACCAACTACGATCATGCTCACACGCAAATTGACCGAACCGTACACTCCCGCCCGAAGTGGGTATAGTCCATCCGGAAGTCATCCGCCTCGATAAAGTGCCGCAGGGCAGTCTTGATACGCTCATGCTTTTCCGGCGTGAACTCCGCCAGCCACTTGTCGTACAGGGGAGGCTTGAACTGTGCGGCATATCCGCCGAGCTGTTCCGTCATATTGTCATAGTCGTCAAAGAACAGGTTCTCGCTGTTGTAGATGTGGTGCATGAAATAATATTCATAGACCTGTGTCTTATCGATCTCCAGACGCCAGTTTTCTGGCTCAGTCAGTATATGTCGGTAGTCATTGACATCGCTGGCGTGCAAGTTGAAATCATAGGCGATATGCGGATTGTTCTGCGAGGCATTGATGACCGGGACACCCAAAGCCGCGTACTCGAAGCCGATCGTACCGTAAACCGTCAGGGCAAGGTCGACCCCTTCGGCGATGATCTGGTGATGTGACGCGTCGGCCGGCAGCAACGTGAACTTTGGATACCGCGCGAGGAATCCCTCGATGATCTCCATAGTTCCCGGCAGATAGTCGGGGTGGGTCTTGATGTACCAGTCGTAGTTGGTGCACTCCGTCATTTGCCCCAGAAATTCCAACCATTCGTAAAAGTCGGGGAAAATGTTGTCGCCATAGCTGTGTGGGCTGTCGAAAAAACAATGCGTCGCGATCAGGATTTTCTTGCGCGCGGAGTCCTTGAGCAACCGCTCCTGGCGATGAGCGCCATAGGCGGATTTGGTGGAATATGCCATGTCCACTCCGACTTCGCCGGCAAAGCGTCGTTTTATCTGGCGCTCGGCATTTTCCAGTCCGGCTTTGCGCACCTCTTCGGGCAAGCCGGCAAATCGTTCTCGATAGTAGAAGAAGTCGTTGTAGGCATACAAATTCTGCGCGCTCAACCGATAAACATGGGTGGCGTTGGCCTGGAAAACCGGAATGCCCCGGCTGACCGCCAATCGCAGTGGCATCGCTATGTTGTAGACGCAATGACTGACGCTGATCGCCCTGACGTCATTGTTTTCGATGTAGTCATCCCAGAAGGCAAATATCTCGATCGACTTCCTCAGAAAATCTAGAAATTCGACAGATCTGATATCTATTGTCGGCTTTTTGCAGGTCATGAGGTAACTGTCGTAGATCAGATTACCGACCCAGACGCCGTTTATGGTCAGCGCTTCAATATCTGTTCTTGTTTGCAGCTGAGGCACCAGTTCCTCGAACAGTGCCCGGGCGGTAGCCTTATGTGCCTGGGATGGATTGATCTCCAGAAAGTCCGTCGTCCCAAAAGAAGCGTATGCGCCGAAGTGGTTGAATCTGATCGCCTGCCGACACCAGAAATACGCTCTGCGCCACAATCGGGGTTGGGCTCTCTGTTCGTAGGCGACGATGCGGGCGGTTTCCTTCTCCGCAATAATGTTAGCGAGATAGCTGTAGGGGATATGCGCGGACTGCATGCCGTTCAATTCCATCAGAACGACGGGCTTTCGCGTTTCAGCCCCGACGGCAATCGGAAACATCCGGCGGTTATGATCGATGAATCGCTGCAGGGCTGGATGCTTTTGAATTTTCTTGATGCGATTGAAGATCTTCTTGATGGTTTTTGCGTCGATCATAATTCTCGCTACTCTCAACCCGTTACAAAGGGGACCCGGAACGTGTCCTCTTCCGCCACCAAATGAGTTGGGGCATTCTTCAGGTTAAGCCAAGTGATTATCAGACTCATCTGGCTGGTCATTTATGCGGAAGACTCGCTGTGCGCATCGTCGCATTTCAGGCCTCTTTCGTTTGATCCTGCCTCATTTTGGTTGAACGGGCTGGCTTGGCCTATTGTGAACGTCGGTGGGTGAGGATCACCGCAAGTTCATCGGGCCACGAACTCTGCCGCAAATTGGCGATTTTTTCACCGCAAATCGTCCTGGTGATTGGGCGATCCACTCTAGAGCAAATCTTGCACAAGATTTCTCAGCGATTCGATTTCTGCCTGCGGCAAAACGCAAGGCTGGCCGTCGGGTGGAATCGCCGATATTACACGGCGTCCGGCAACCAAGCCCACGACCATTGCCATGCTTTCGCAGCCAACAACAAGATCG